>CAJHQP010001155.1:0-128444 GCA_905132765.1 Moricandia arvensis | reverse complement strand
TTTGATATATTAATAATTTATTTTATTTACATCGTCATTAGAAACCATAATGTTATAATATAAACAAAATATTTAAGAAGTTGAAGAATTTGTTTTTCTGTCATAAAAAAAAGAGAGAAAAAGATCAAAGGAAAAATTTAATATATAGATTTATGACTTTTGAATGTAAAAATTAAACAAAATCTTATAAAATGATTGCAAATTAGAAATAATTTTGCACACTTAAAGTGTTCATATATTTTTATAAAATATAAATATTTAGTTACAACTTTTGTCAGCACAAAATAAAATGTAACTTTAAAAAAAATTATATCTGAAACTTTCACATAAAGATTTTGGAGAATTTTTAAAAATATCACTTTCCTTATACCACTTTTCATTTTTACCTTCAATAAAGAGATATTTTTGAAAATACTACTTTTTAAAGGACAAATTTTTTTTTAAATTAATTAGAATCCTAAATTTTAAATTTGTAAACCTTATCCCCATCCTACACCACCCCTTAACTCTAAACCCTAATTCTTAAATTAATTAACCCAAAAGTTATAAATGTGTTTTTTCCTCTTAAAAACAAGGGTAAAAGTGATTAAGGTATTTTTGAAAAGTAGTACAAGGAAAATGGTATTTTTGACAATTTTCCAAAGATTTTCAATGGTAGTTTGTATAGACATGAAGAAGATACACCATAAATAAATCACGTTAGTCACATGTAAAAGTGAGACGGTCATTGTTTTTAGATTACGATAACTGTAAGAACTTGGTAATTGTATTTACCAGTTTAACAATATAAACAATAATTATCTTCTTAATAAACGTACAAACTCTAGAAAATCTTACTTTCAGGAACGGAGGGAGTATGCTTGAATAATCCGTTTACGCGCTACTCCTCTATAGAGTGCTTAACTACGGCATCATGATTTCTGAAGATTGAATAATACTCTATTAGAAATACACATGATATTTTTTTTGTTTACTCCATTAAGAAAGAACATGAGAGTCACTCTAAACAAAATATTTGTGTATATTATAAAGAAAAAAGAATGAAAGGACACATAAATCTTTTGATATAGGAGCATCATTTGTTTTCATAATAAGAAAACTGTTTTTATGGGAAAGAAAATTGTTCTGAGCTTCGGTTTGGAGGACGCGGTTCGAATTTCGGGCGGGGAGAGGTGTCCAAGGCTGTAAAAGGTACAAACAAAGGCTGGTACCGGACCTAGATGGTGTGCCGCAAGGTCAACACCTATTTAAACAAAAAAAAGTAGCTAATTTTTCATATTTGTAACTTTTTAGTAAGAAAATAGTTTCACTTCTTTACCCGGAGCGTAAATATTGTAAATAGTCACTTCCAACAAATTTGAACCTGAGTGGCAGAGTGTGTACTAGAGACTCTTTCATATTTGTAACTTGTTTTTGTTGAACTTTTCTCTTTGGCTTGACCTTCACTCTCATGGACAGCTTCTCTTTCTCACTCTCTTTTGTTCTTTTTTTTTGTTCACTCACTCTCTGTTTTGTCTTGTATTTCATCATAACACAAGCACACATATACTCTCTTTACCCTCACGTTTGTTTATGTTGTAGAGAGAACATACAACACTTTTCATATCCACATTTTAATCTCTTTCTCGTTTCTTTTTCTTATTTAATCAAAAGATACAACTCCAATACTTTTATACCTGCAAATATCTAAATTTTATTATTTGATATCTGATTTGACAACTACAATTAAGTACTAGACGAATAACGATTAGAATACAAGTAATGAGTATTTATGTCTAACGAGAGATCTGAAAATTGAGCATTCTCAAACCGATATTCATTAAAATATAAATTTACTTGGATAACATAACAAAAATAAGATCATATCGTCAATGGAAACAAAAGAAAAGATACTGATCCAAGATTTACATTTTATTTTTTTCTAACCACGGGGTATGATTGTTATTTTCCATATATTTGTAGTCCTAAACCATAAAAACATACGCGCCTTTTAATCACTAGCTGTCTCTTTCCATTTTTGCATTGGCCAGAGAATAGAAAAGGAAACAAATCTTACTATTTAATAAAAAAAAAAGATAAAATAACATTTCCCTCGCTTAAATAAGTCAAATTTGGTATTTCCAAAGCAATAAATCTACCGTTTCGTTTCCTCGTTGCTCACTAAAACAAGAACAATATCTCCACAAAATAAAAACTCCTTCCTTAACTCTATCTCTCTCTGTGCCTCCTTCAAAGATTCAAAACCCTACTCAACGCCTCCTTTGTTTGTAACGTGAAGATTCTAGAAACTGATGAAGATGACCATCGTGAGAGTTTTGTTTTGTTTCCTTTGTTTCATCGCCTTGGTGCACGCGCAAACAAGTCCTGATCTAGCGACCATGAACGCTCTAAGAGACTCCCTCAAGTTTCCGACAGACTTCTCCTGGACCGGACCGGATCCTTGTAAATGGAGCGGTGTAAGGTGCGACACAAGCAAACGGATCACTCGAATACAAATCGGTAATAAAAGAATCTCTGGAACGTTAACATCTGATCTCAACACCCTCTCGTCTTTAACTGTTTTCGAGGTCATGGGTAATAAGTTAACCGGAGCTATACCTAGTCTCTCCGGTTTAACCGCGTTGGAGACGATCAATGCTCATGACAATAGCTTCACTTCGATCTCTGTTGATATCTTTACCGGTTTAACTTCTCTTCAACATGTGTTTCTTGATGATAACCCGTTTAGTGTCTGGGAGATCCCTTTGAGTTTAAAGAATGCGACTTCTCTCGTTGACTTCTCCGCCGCTAACTGTAATCTTTCCGGGAAGATTCCGGAGTTTCTCGGCGGACAAACGTTCCCTAGTTTGAAGAAGCTCCACCTCTCTTCTAACTCGCTCTCCGGTGAACTTCCTTTGAGCTTTGCTGATTCACCTGTTCAAACTCTGTTGCTCAACGGGCAAAACCAAAAGCTCAGCGGGTCAATCTCAGTTCTACAGAACATGACTTCTTTAACCGAAGTGTCGTTGCAAGGAAACGCCTTCTCAGGTCCATTACCAGACATGTCTGGTCTTGTCTCGCTGACAAAGTTCAACGTTAGAGAGAATCAGCTTACCGGTGTAGTTCCATCTTCTTTCACCGAGTTGCAATCTCTAGCTGTGGTGAATCTGACTAACAATCTTCTTCAAGGACCAACACCAGCCTTCAAGGCTAAAAACATTGCTGCTGATATGACCCCAGGGCTTAACCGTTTCTGCTTAGATTCTCCAGGTGTTCCTTGTGATCCACGCGTCAACACTTTGCTTTCTATTGTTGAAGCATTTGGTTACCCTGTGAGATTTGCGCAGAGTTGGAAAGGAAACGATCCTTGTAATAGTAGAAACATGTGGGTGGGGATAACTTGTACCGGAGGTGATATCACAGTTATCAACTTCAAAGGGATGGGACTCAATGGTACTATCTCTCCACGCTTTGCGGATTTTGCTTCTCTTAAGGTTATCAATCTCTCACAGAACAATCTCACCGGTGTTATTCCACAAGAACTCACTAAGTTGAGTAGGTTGACTACTCTAGATGTTTCCAACAATCAGTTGTATGGTAAGGTACCAGTTTTTGGTCCTAATGTCTTGATCACTAATGGGAACCCTAACTTAGGAAAAGATGGCCCTGGACCTGGACCTGCTTCTGGTTCCGGAAGTAGTGTTGGAAAAGTTGTGGGTTCTATATTTGGAGTTGTGTTTGGTTTGCTTCTCATAGGGTTGATTGTTTTCATAGTGCTCAAGAAAAGGAAGCAAAACCGTAAGATGCATCCACAACAACATTCTAGTGAAGAAGATGCACTCAAGATCACAATAGATAATCTATGTAGTGGTGGAAGTGAAAATGGTAGCCACGGTTTTCTAGTGGAAGCTGAGAACCCTGTGTATTCAATACAAATGCTCAGGGATGCTACTGATAATTTCAACGAGAAGAATATACTTGGGAGAGGTGGATTTGGGATTGTTTACAAGGGGGAGTTGCAAAATGGGACGACAATTGCGGTTAAGAGAATGGAATCTTCGGTTATAAGTGGCAAGGGTTTGGATGAGTTTAAGTCAGAGATAACTGTTCTAAGTAAAGTTCGTCATCGGAATCTAGTGAAACTTGATGGATATTGCTTAGAAGGCAATGAGAGGCTTCTGGTTTATGAGTACATGCCGCAAGGAACGTTGAGTAGTCACATTTTTCACTGGCAGGAAGAAGGGTTACAACCTGTAGAGTGGTCCAGACGGTTGATTATTGCGTCGGATGTGGCTAAAGGAGTAGAGTATTTGCATAGTCTAGCGAATCAAAGTTTCATACACAGAGATCTCAAGCCATCCAACATTCTTCTTGGAGACGATATGCGTGCCAAAGTTGCTGACTTTGGTTTAGTCCGGCTTGCGCCAGATGGAACACAATCAGTTGAGACTAAAATTGCTGGGACTTTTGGTTATCTTGCACCAGAATATGCAGGTATTGTTTTATGCTTATGTTATTTGTTACTTGTACTTAAAACTCATAAAATCAAAACATCAAATCTTTTTATGTCATTGCAGTGACAGGAAGAGTTACAACAAAGGTTGATGTTTACAGCTTTGGAGTTATTCTCATGGAGCTACTAACCGGTCGGAAAGCTCTTGACGTGAAGAGATCTGAGGAAGATGTGCACCTTGCCACATGGTTTAGGAGAATGTTCATCAACAAAGACTCATTCCATAAGGCAATTGATGAAACAATTGAGATCAACGAAGAGACACTCAGAAGCATCAACAAAGTAGCTGAGCTTGCTAGTCATTGCAGTGCCAGGGAACCACATCAGAGACCTGATATGAGTCACGTGGTTAACGTGTTGGCCTCACTCCTTGACCAGTGGAAACCAGATGAAGATATCTGTGGAATCGACTATGACACACCTCCTCCTCCTCTTTTGGAGATGCTAGAGGGAACTGGCAATGACTCATCTTTCTTTGGAGATAAAAGTCTGACGAGTATACCGTCGCGACCAAGCCAGATTGACGACACATTTAGATCAGGACATGGGAGGTGAGTGTGTTGGAGTAGATGAAGGAGAATTATTGTTTTGTTGTTGGAAGAGATCTTGTTTTAGGGTTACGGATTGTGAATATCTCTATTTGGCTACCTTGATTCTCAAGTTAGGGTTTCCTTTTGCGGGATTGGAACCCGTGTGTTTAAATGAATGTGTCACATTGTCTACTACAACTCATCTTGCACATCCCATCATTTTAAATTTGGCATTGCCATCGACTCCAGAATTTAGTTGTACTGATTTTATTGATTAATTTATTATCTGACAAATTAAAATGTTATTTCGATTTTATGATTTTATCTCTACTTATATGATTCTTTAGACGCTATACATTAATCGCCAGAATACAAACTAGGCGGATATTATACCTGATGATTTGGAAGAATATCAGTGGGTGTTATTGCATTATAAATATCAGAATGAGCTTTAAATGTTATAATCGGGTTGAGTTTGAGTCTAATGGGGTTTTGGATTTTTGGAGTTATTTAGTGCTCATTCTGATATTTATAAATTTAGGTTCGGATTCGGTTCGGATTCTTATAGATTTAATTTGGGTTCATATCTAGGTTGCACGGAATCGGGAACAAATACGTAGAAACGAAACCTTTTGAAACGTAGAAACGTAATGTTAAAAAAGTTAGAAATAGAAACGTTTAGAAAACGTCTATAATATATATATATAAATATTATTTGAGAAGTGAGTTTCCTATATGTAATTCTCACGTTGGTTATTAGAATGGTTGATTACTGAAATATTCTTAATGAATTGACAATATTACATCTAAATACCATTACTAATATTTTAGTAATTTCTATTAATAAATTTTTATTCAATTTCCTTTTTTTTATTTTTTCTAAATAACATATATAATAAAAGGAAACATTAAAAATGAAATTTAAAAACGAAAATATACTTATATAGAATAAACTTACTTAAATTTTATAAAATATTTTAAATATTGTAAATATCAATATGTATTATGACCTTCCATAAAATTATCATGTTTATTTATGTAATTTCCTATTGATAAAAAATATTAATCAAAAATAAAATATTGATCCATTTTTAAAATTATAGTCTTCTGTAAATTTATATATATATGCATAAGATTTCAAAATATTATCGTAGATTTATTTATCTAACTTTCATTCAAACACTTTAGTTTATTTTTTACCGTTTTATTGTCAAAATCAATATACTAAGTTACACATAATATTATTAAAACATATTTACATATCTAAGACAAACAACCTAAATGAGAATAACACAAATATTCAAAATTTAAATCTATTTATAACAAAATATATTATGCGACATTTTATGAACTAGATAAAATTAAAAAAACAAATGATAACAAAAATGACCAGATATTATATAGGGAAATTGTCAAAATACCACTTTTCAAAAATATCTTAATCACTTTTACCCTTGTTTTTTAAGAGGAAAAAACACACTTATAACCCTTGGATTAATTAATCTAAGACTTAAGGTTCAGAGTTAAGGGGTGGTGTAGGGTAGGGATAGTGTTTAGGAATGTAAAATTTAAGATTCTAATTAATTTAAAAATACTCCTTAAAAAGTGGTATTTTTGAAAATGTCTCTTTAATGAAGGTAAAAATGAAAAGTGGTACAAGAAAAGTTGTATTTTTGAAAATCCCCGTATTATATATCCAAAACTACATGTCTAAATAAATAATATAATATAATTAATATAAATTATACATTTATTATAAAATTGTTTAAAATTTAAAATAAAATTATCAAGCAGTTATTATGATATATATACTTTATAAATAATTGTATATGTACATTGAGCACAGAAGAATCGCCTAGTATATATGTGTGTGTATATATATATGTATGAGTTATGAACATGTAAACTTAATTTATTTTGTTTGATTTATTTAAGAGAGAAAGTCAAGTAATAGAAGTGTTATTTTTCTTGGTACATTTTATAAAAATATTAATCAATAATTAGAAAACTAACACATGTTATCATTTGGTTGAAAGACTTCACTGAAATTCTTCCCTGAAAGTATTTCCTGAAGTTCTCTGAATGATTATCATTTGGTTGAAAGACTTCCCTGAAATTTTTTAGGACATGTTAACACATAATTAAAATTATGGGTTTATTCTGTTGGAAGACTTCCATGAAAATCTTCTTTCGTTATTTTATGTTTGACCAGAATCACGGAATAAAAATCTGAAAGACTTCCACGTAAGTCTTCCAATTTAAATTAAATGTTCAAGTTTAAAATTTAAATTGCAAAAGTAACCTACCAGACTTCCACGGATCGTAAGTAGACTTATTGTAAAAGTTGAGAAGATTTTCGTGGAAGTCTTCCATGACCGGGAAGTCTTCTGTAGAAATTCAAATTTCTGATACAAATTGGTCAATTGCAAAACTAACTTGTTTATCCAGGAAAGACTTCCAGGGAAGTCTTCATAAAATTTTTTTATCAACAAATAAATGTTGGAAGACTTTCACGAAAGTCTTCTCTAAAAAATACACATAAAGTCAGTTGTAAAATTAACCTATGTTTTGACAAAGAAGACTTCCACGGAAGTCTTCTCTGTCGAGAAACGCAAACAAATATGGGTAAACTATTCGATTCATACCTTAAGCCACTGAGAAAACTTGCTTAGTTGTCCAAGCACACATAACTTCACCAAGACAACTATTCTGTTGTTAATGACCAGGAATCATGAGCTTGAATGGTTATATGAACTTTAAAAATTTTAGAATAAAAAATCTTAGATTTTTTGGATGAATATAGAGAGAAATTGAGAGAGATATAATTCTGTGGATAAGATATGAGATAGAATGAGTGAAAATTGATTTTTTGATACATTAAGAGCTTCATATTGGTTGTTCGTTGTTGTTGGGTGAATTGATGGTAATGGCATTTTCGTGAATAATTGATGAAGATGAGGATGATAAAGTAAAACACAATTTTCAAAGACTTACTTAAAGTCTTTCATTAAATCTTTTAGTGGCATTTTCGTGAATAATAAAACTTTTTAGGTGAATAGGACAAATCAAAATTCCAAAAAGTTAGTTTTATGTTTGACTTCAAGTTTTGATTCAATTTTGCAAAACCCTCAAAAAATAGGGAATCTAATAAAATACAATTTGCACCGATTTAATTCATATGACCAACATAATAAGTGTAAGATTTCAATATATAACGTACTATTTTAAATCCATAAATAATAATTTGGAAATAATTAATTAAAAATATTTAGGTATAATTATATCAAAAATATAAATATTTTAAATCAACTCATGTTTGATAGTCCAAAACTAAAATATCATGCATGTGGTCCAAAATAAGATTCTAATTTAGTAAATTAAATTTAATTACTTTGAGGAATGTTTTGGATTTAAATCAATTTATCTATCTATTTATCTATACTATTATTTACGAAGTTATTCTTTACTTCTGAATTCTTACATTAAAGTTAGAACAGTTAAGACTGTTTATACACTTAATAAATAATATTGGTAGTCAATAGTAAACAATTAAAATAATATATATTATTTATTATGTAATGAAAATAAAATTATATAATAAACCCTTAATAAATCATTATCTCGGTGTCAGATCTTATCTAATTATAATATGAATTTTTTATATATGTATTTGGATAAGTATAATATATATCTAGTATTGAATAATGTAAAACTAGATATCTCAAATTGACATGAAATTGGTTCAGTTTGGATATATGGATGGAAAACATGTATGTATTTTGGATATTTCTGGTGTTTTGAACATTTTTGATTTTTTTTTTCAGATTTTGCTTGTGAATATTTGGATTATTTTGGATATTTTCACGTATTTTAAATATTTGTAGATATCAAATCTAAAATAATTAATATATTTGAAAAATATAATTGTGATTTGAATATTATTAGTATCCAAAATATTTTGATTCATGTCGGGTAAGGTTCCAGATATTTAGAAATTAAAAATTTGGATCCATTATTTAATTAGTTTCAATTTAGATTCAGTACTATTTTCGGATTGAACTCGGTTTTGTTTTTCAAATCCGGATATTTTGTTTAGTCCAAGTTGAGCGTAGGAAACAAACTAGATATCATCTCGCTAGCAAAAGTGTAACCCGTGAGCCCATTGGCCGGTTCACAGTTTCTCGCCCACTCATGCGACAAATTTTGTGAAGGTAACATGGCTCCTCTCTACCCACGTTAGAGCATCTTCCATCCACATATTTTCCTCTTTAATAATATAATAATATATCCATTATTATCTTTACCTATATAATAATATTTAGAGACTAATTTACTCCATATTTTAAAATAGAAATTCCTATTTTCTTCTATAAATAGAAGAAAATATCAATTTTTATTTTTACTACTATAATTAAAAATTGTTATTTTAAAGTAATACATTAGAATAAAATTCATCTATTTTATAGAGCTCCTTTATTTTGTGGCAAATTTATACATTAAAAATGGTCTTCATATCAAACAAGACTGTGTAGCATAATTGCATAAAGGATGACCATGGTTTCTTACTGCTTCAGTTTGGTAATTTTTTATAAAAAAAAAATTAACGCTGGATAATTATGATATTACAATTTATAAGAAATGTTACAGACAATTCTACAACCAATAATTCTATCTATCTTATTAAGATTCATGTCTGACTACATTACCTAAGTCACTATACTGGTACAACCGACAATTCTATTTGTCTTATGAGTATTTACGTCTGACTGCATCATCTGAGCCGCCCTATCAGATCCACGTTTGACGGTATTCGTTGCACTATATCTCTTGCAAGCTTTTTCCATTAATTCGCAAAAATTCAATTTCTCTGTGACTCAAAACCCATACCTTTAAGTGTGAAAAATACTAATAAACATTTAATTAAACCACTGAACCAGTGGGCTTCCACTAATGATTTTTATGAAGTGTTGTCTATTAATAAACCACTAGGTGAAATCCATTCCCGGAATGAATAGATTAAAAGAAATTATAATTTTAAATATAAAGGTATTAGAAAATAAAATCATAGTCACAAATATTACATGTTGTTAAAGATTGAACGAAATTGTGTATGTTTATATAAGATAAGTTTCATTTTTTTTTTTAAAAGTGTGTTATTGGTTTTGTGTAATTGAATTATAGTTTGTGGAAGTGAATCTATAAGACTAAGCAAACATCTATGTAAAAATAGTTATGAATTAAAGATAAAATGAAATATATATAATATATAGAATTATTTCTTTCATAATATAAATTATGAATATAAAATAAAACGAAACATAGACAATAGAATAAAATCTATATGAAAAGAATAACTTATAAGGAAACAAAAAAAAACTGAAAACCCACATATAAGAAACATACCGTAGACAATATAATAAAGTCTATATCAAAGCCAGGAAAAAAACGGTTTTGTAATGATGGTTTTGGAAGAAGATTATGAGAAGAGATTGTTTCAAGGTTACATATTTATATAAAAAATAATACGGGTGTAGGACTACACTGATGAAATCACATTGGAATAATTATAGAAAATATTCACGAATTAATCAATAAACTTGCATTTCAATTTAACTAAAAACTTATCTTAACTCACAAATAACAAATCAACACATCTCAAACTAGGTGAAGACTATATATCAATTATATAATCAATGCACTTAACTTATTTAAGCTTGTAACGATTATAAAATTATAGTACTTGTGCAGTAATTTAAAAAATTGGATCCATAAACTTACATTTTTATACAACCCTCATTGTCGCAAAAATAATTGATGGAAAAAAAGTCAGTAAATTCTACAATTTCTTGAAGATAAACGTATTTCATTATACACACATGATATTTACAAGTTTAGTCATTACATTATGTTATATAAAAAATATAATTAATTGAATCTAAATAAGAAGTAAGTTCTTTCAATATATATATATACAAACCCACTAAAGAAGAAGTAAGTTCTTTCAAATGATAGAGCCCTAAATCTTGCATAATCTTTATGCTTGAGATGAACTGATGATAAGATTGCTAAAAGTAGAACATGTAATATATTGAATACTAATCTAACTAAGAACTATCATAATCGAGAAACATTGTTTTTGATCTAGCTATGTATCATATTTATTCATGATATTCATGATTTGACTACGTCTGAACCATGGCTTCCTCTAATACGTCTATATATTTGGAATCAACTATATGATTTAAAGGGATTATATATGTGAGGCATATGTAGAAACTTTTAACATTTTCGATATAATATTATTATACAAATATGTAGGTTAATGGATTAGCTTCAAAATAAATACATTCATTATATTTGACATGTCAATTCACTTATAATTCGGTGATGTATGGAGTTAATGAATAATCGACAATATACATAAAAGATATATAGTATATTATGTTAAGCTATTTTATAATGAGTAATGGTAGTACATGTAATTGTTCTAGTGAAAAAAGACTTTTAACTAGAGATTTGTGAAAAAGATTTTAGTGTTGACACCTAAGCAATGACAATTTGGCTAATCATACATAAAAATAAAGTTAGTTTATAATAATACTCCTTAATTATTAAAAAGGGAATAGTAAAACTACTTTTTTGATTTTTTAAAGGTAGTTTCTTGTTCGATACATGTTTCTGTGGAGTGTTGTCCAGATCCCTGTTTGAGAATGGAATAAAACAGTCCCTTTCAGAGATGGTTTTGAAACCTCAATAGAACGAAGATTAAGAGCGATCATCATGTCTCATCTGCAGAGCAGAGCCAAGGTAATACTCTCATCGTATAAAGGCAGAGAGCGAAATAGCAGTAGGGGCATGTTTTTCTGCCAAAACCGCAAAAATGTTTTTTCCCGCCAAAACTGCAAAAAAAGTGTTTTCCTGTCAAAAACCGCAAAAAACGCATTTTTCCGCTAAAACCGCAAAAATGTTTTTTCTCGCCAAAACTGTAAAAACGTGCTTTCCTGCCAAAACCGCAAAAACAGGTGTTTCCATCAAAACGCAAAAATGTGTTTTCCTACCAAAACCGCAAAAACGCGGTGTCCAGTCAAAACTCTAAAATATGCGTTTTCCCGCCAAAGTCGCAAAACGTGTTTCTCCACCAAAATCGTGAATATGTATTTTTTCGCTAAATCGCAAAATTATATTTCTATCTAAAATCATATTTTCAAATAATTATATTTAAGTAATAAATAAAAGTTAATATAGTGAAACAAATATAAAAAATTATTAAATCTAAACAAGGGTATATTAATAATTGGTGTACTAAATTCATCTAGATAGAATCGGGTTTTCTCACCAAAACCGAAAACGCGTTTTCCCCGAAAAATGCGTTTTTTCGTTAAAGCCGAAAAACGCGTTTTCTGCCAAAGCCAATAAGGCGTTTTTCTGCCAAAGCCGAAAATGCATTTTTTCGCCAAAATCAAAAAATCTTTTTTCCTTCCGAAACCAAAAATGTGTTTTCCGCCAAAAACATATTTTAATGTCTAACTCGCAAAACACGTTTTTCGCCAAAATCACAAAAACGAAAAACGTCAAAATGTCAAAACGCTAATTTTAAAACATTGTAATGTATATATTTTAGACTACATAATAAAAATTAATACAATTAAAATTAATATCAAACATATGATTAAATTAAAATAAGAGTATATTTGTAATTTGTTCATTACACACATCTGGATAGAGATAGAAAAAAGAAACAAACATGAAGTTCATCTAGATGACTCATCCAAATGGTTCATCTGGATGAAGAAACGAACATCCCCTAAAATCTTGATGGATCATCTGAATAGAACATCTAGATGGAGAAGATAGATGGGATGGCGGATGGAGAAACGAACAGTCCCTAGTATGTTTCAACATGGAAATTATCTTGAAGAGCCAATCGTCAAACTTCTTGGTGAAGAAGCTTCAAGTAAGAGTGCTTGACTTAAAAGATAGAGAATTTTGTTCAAGTTTTCGTTTAAACTATCTTCAGTTCCAACAACAATCCCCGTTTTGGCATATGCTGATTTTTTGGAACCTTACTACTAGTTTGTGCCGCACGGCCCGCACCGTAGGTGTAAGTGCTGTAATAGGACTGCAGTTATTTTTTCTGTTATGGCTCAAAATATTTGTAACGACCCGGTCCGTCAAGATCCTTGACCTTTCGGGAAACCCTCGGTATTTCTCTATAAATACCAGTCCACCTCAACCTCATTTCTTATTTCCAGAATTTCATTTTTCTTTTCTTAACTTCCCAGAAAATTCCCAACGTCAAACCTTTGGAGAAACTGAGCCGTCCCGGGAAGGTTAAAACCGTCCAACCACCGCCACCGTCGAGATCCACCCGTGAACCGCCGCCTGTCACCGAAGGTATGACCGGAAACCGCCTCGTTTTTAAGTTATAATCCGTTCGTTTAGAAAATCGATCGTATCTCGCAAACCGTTGCGTTTCTCGAGGATCTGAGGCCACCATCGTGTTCGTGACGTCGAGACGAAGCCGGAGCTCGAAGATCGGCCGGAGACCACCGTACACGCGCCCGCACCGCGCCCACTTGTCGTCGCCGCGCCGCGCATGGATCTCACGCGCCGGCGCCGGAGACGACGCGCGGCCGCGCGTGAAGCCCACGCGCCGGTGCCGGAGAACACGCGCCGACGCGCGTGAAGCCCACGCGCCGGCGCCGGACCGACGCGCCGCCGCGCGTGTGGTTCACGCGCCGCCGTGGACCGCCACCGTGGACCGCCGTTGACCGCCGTTGACCGGCGTTGACTTTTTGACCCACAGTTGACTTTTGACCCGTTCGAAAGGCGTCTGACACGATTTTTCGTTCTGGTTTCAGATTTGGAGTCTGTTTGAGCCCCAGGAGTCCAGAAGTACCACTTTCCCATATTTCTAAGGTGAGGGTCTATTCCGTAAATCCCGAACCAGTATTAGAATTCGTTCTATTGTCGTTTAGTTTCGAAACATGTTCCGTCTGATTGAAATCGAGTCTTGCGTGGTAGTTAGTTCATTCATTGCGAAACGAAACTAGGGGTCTAGAGGATTCAACTATTGATATGATTGAGTGATATTAAGCGATGGTACATATATATATGTATTTAGATATATATTAGTAGGGACTATGTGATAAGGTCGTGTGCTCGACTCACCACAACTCACATGTAGTAGAGACGGCCCTCCAGTGCGGGGGAGGTACCTTGCTACAGCTCACATGTGGTAGAGACGGCCCTCCAGTGCGGGGGAGGTACCTTGCCATAGGGATAGGGTTTGGGGGTACAGAGACGTAGTTATGTACCATGTGGTGGGCGAGGTTCAGAGACGTAATTCTGGGCTACCGACGCATATTTGTTTGGAACGCCACGCAGAGACGTTAGTATTCGACGCATGTGGTAGAGACGGCCCTCCAGTGCGGGGGAGGTACCTTGCCACAGGGTTAGGGTGCGGGGGTACAGAGGCATACTGTACCAGCCACGCGTAGCATATTTACATATATCCATAGAGGAGAATGCAGAGCGTATGGCTTATCTATGTGCTATCATTGCATTGATTGTTTCGTGTGATGTCCTAGACATCGTGTTTGTTCATGTTAGTGCTAAACTTCCATAGTGGGAGTTCTTTTACTCGAGTCAGTGGTTTGCGTTTAGCATCCCATACCTCACTGAGTGACTTCCCCGTTGCTCACCCCTCATTCATTTCCCCCTTTCAGGTGATTACTGACGATCAGGATTGATCATATCGGGCTGGTGCTTTTGGGACTGTTTTCTACGCTGTTTTTCCAGACTTAATTTATAATATTACCAACTTTATTCGAGTTTATGTATCATTTGGATTTATGAGATTTGGATTTTTATGTATAATTATAAAAAAATGGTATTTCAGACAATTAATATTATTATTATATTATTACGTGAGATGCGGGTTTCACAATATTCTATGGCTTACATTACAGACTAGCTTACTCTAGTTCTGTCCAAATGTAACAAACACATATATATATTTCTGTTTATGGGCGATGGTAAGAGAGTATCCGAGTTTTGTTTAATGGTCAGATTATTGAATTAGTATGTCCAAAAACTTTATATTTCACTAGGAAAAACCCGCCCTACGGGCGGGTGTATAAATAAATTATTAATATAAATTTATTTTAAATTTTAATATATTTTAACTAAAAATAACATTAATATTCATAAATATCTTCAATTTAACTATAACAATAAATTACATAATTTTTTTTTTAAAAATTATGGTCGATTGAATTAAGTATAACAAAGTTATTTACTTATGAATTAATTATTTTATACGTTTTTTCCTTTAAACTAATGATATCTATTATTATATCTAAAAATATTTTAAGATAGATAATATGAAATTATCGTTGCTATTTATACATATATATGTTTGTTAGAATCTTATATGTATTATTATTAAATATCAACATAACCGATTAAATTTTGAAATAAATATTACTGACTAACTTATAAAACACAATCCTTACAAATTTTTATTATACATAATCAAATTATTAAATATGACTATATTAATTATATTTTATTGTTGAATATTTCTTTTTATTAGATATTTTTATATATATACATAGTTAAATTATGTAAATTGACTATTATAATGATTTAGCATACATGTAATAAATATATATGGTGAGGTCGTTTGTTACAGAATTTATATTTATTTAAAATTTAAATTCTTATTTGTAAATAATAGAAATATAAATTTATTAAAGAGTGTTTTTGATTGATTTGAAATATTTAATAAGAAGGCTTATTTTTTCAAACTCGCCTTAAGTCCCACAAATCTAGTACGCATGCCGCATGGCACGTAGGTTACAATCTTACAGAGTAGTTGTGAGTCACTGGTATTCATAATCTTTATAGCTCTTCACAAATGGAGACTACAGGAAACGGTTGTGTGATGCTAGCTCATATGTGATGTTGGTTGTGTGATGTTAAATCATATGTGTGAAGGTTTTGTGATGTTAGTTGTTGATGATATATTACTTTTTTTTTCCGTGCCTCCCCACTTATATGTTGCATCCTGAAGGCCGTATTTTGCTTTGCTTTGGCTGGTAATAATTAAGGAGTTGTTTAACTATTTTTGAAAATCATGACTGTTTCCCTTCAATATAAGAGAGGCTTATAATCTGACATTGTGACTTTCCTGTTTTAATATATCATATGGTTCCAGTAGAGAAGAAATTCCCAAATAGCTAGCTTAATTAAGTAGAAGGTTAAAACCAAAGTCTTCATATAATGACGACCACAAAAATAATCGACATCAACCTTATCAGTTGTTTTTTGGGAAAAATTCATAGTGCGAGTAAATCTATACTAATAAGCTGTTGGTAGCTGCTGAAGCAGAACAACTCCGTTGGTATTGGATTAACGGTGATTGTTATTTGAACTAACTTCGTATGGTTGCTGAAGCAGATGGCAATGGTGAAACTTGAAAGAATGGTTGGTAATACTGATTGAGAATATGTCATTGTGGGGATACCAGAACCAGTGTCAAGGGTTTGATTGCCTTCACCACAACAAAATTCACTTCGTTGAACACCAGCTGTTTTTCATCAAGTACGTTTCCAAGAATGAGAATCCTTGGTCTTTGTCATCCACAGTTCCAAGAACTATTAGCTTCCTTTAGATGTTAAGACTTCTCTCCGTACGTTACCTCACCTAAGACATGAATTCAGTGAAGACTATTCTTTTGTGAAAGAGAATTAACCGTAGATAAAATGAATAACACTTAACTCTGTTATTAGATTTTGTATGGTGTATGAAAAATTTACCTTTTTACTATTATTTAGACTATGTGTGAAGGATAAAATTTCAATAAGAATATAGAAAGAATCATATAAAAAAAATCTTCAACAATGAAATAATAAACCTTGCAGGTTCTATGATTGATCAGGTCTTCATGATGAACTACACAAATCACTCAATCATGTTAAATCTTATACATCCAAAATCATGTCATATGGAATCTGATTTAGAATTTAATTAGATAAGAAAGTTACCAAGAAGTATTTAGGTAGAGATTCAATGCAAGAAATCTCAGAGGACGGAGGAAACAGTTGTTCTGCTTCATTGCCTCTTCAGCAAACTTTTGATGAGTATTTGATGCAGTTCACGAATTTCAACGGCCATTTTGGATAGAGTTACGCAGAATTTTCTTAAATCACAATCTTTTTCCTCCGCTATCCTCTCCTTAACCTCAATGATCATAATCCAGCAGATGACCAGAATCAGAAAAACGGTGAGCTTTGTTATTTCACCATCGAAACTTAACGAAAACAGCTTTGTCTGTGTCATCAACAACACTCACTTACACGAATCGTCGAATACCACAAACAGGATAAAGAAAAAAGAAACAAAAACAAAAAAAAAACATCTCCGGTAAATAACTATTAGGTTTGAAAGTTTCATAATCTAAAAATGAACGACGCGAGACAGGATAGAAAAACAAAACAAAAAAAAAAACAACTTAATTAAACCAAAATTACCTTGGCATCCTGGAGGAGAATCTCGACTTCCATTAGCTCACCGCTGCGCAACATTCATAGCTTCCCAGAACCTAAGCAAACGGCTGCAAATTGGCGAGGAAAACAGAGGAATTGGCCATTAACGAAGATTGGTTTCTTAGAAAGCTTACGAATGTGAAGAAGGAACTGATGCATTTCAGAGGGTCAAGCATAACTTCTTATAGTTGAAATTTCTGGAGGAGTCAGTAAATGAGGAAGCATTGAAGGATAGATTGACGATGGCTGAAGACACCCTTCGCTTGAACGTAATCACAAAACGTTTCAGGTTCTCGTAATCAGGAATATGAATCGAATCATCGATTAGGGTTTTGGTAAGTGTTTTCAGGAGACGGCGGAGTCTCCTAGAATGGACCGAGCAGGTTACGCAACCCATCTTTTTTTCTTTTTGTGAAACCCATATGACAGCCCAAAAGAAGCGCTTGATTGAGAATTGTCAATCCATAACACGTGTCAAGTCTAGATTACTCTATTTAATGACGTGGCTCTCTAAAAAGAGAGACAAAATCTTTTTTATAATAATAGATATAGATATAGATTGTAAACAGATAATGTTACCATTGTTTCAATGAATTGGTAGAAAACGAGTTCCAACTACCGAAAGATGGGTCTGAAACTTGTTTGGCGCCGCAAATTGTTTACATTGTTTTTTTTCTTTTCTTTGAAACATTTTAAATTGATTACTTTATAAACTTTTTTTTTGCTAAATACTTTATAAACTTTGAAACGGAAAAAAGACAACAAGTTGACAAAAAAATAAAGAAAACAAAAGAATCCTTTTCGAAACTCTTCAGTTCAGGTCTCCAATTTTTTTCAGCACATTTAAAATCTCAGGAGAACGAAAGTTTTGACATCATCAGAGCAAACCCAGAAAACACCTTTTAAATTAACCACAAAAAGATTTATTTTCAGAAAAAATAAGTAAAATATAACCAAGAAACGTTTAGTTAATGCCTCCACTCAGTTCAGGTCTCCATAAATTTTCCGCACAATGAATCTCGGAAGAACGAAAGTTATGTTTTGATCATCATCGGAGGCAATTGAAAACAAACTTAATATAGCAGAGAAAATAGACAAAACTTTTCAAAACCCAAAAAAACGAATGAAGAAACTAGAAGATGAAGGATATGAATAAAACGACTAAAGTTGAGAATGGGTTGAATTTATGACATAATTAGTAATCACTTTCCTATTTATATGCCACTGGGATGTGGGAGGCAGAGTTGTGACTAAACCCTAGCTTTATCTTTGGATCATCTAGGCCTAAAATGGGCTTTTATTATTTGGGTTATTGAGTGTACCTATATCAGCCCATCAATTATCCGTTGAGTTATTTATTTGTTTTTCTTTTTCTTTTTGAGTTCCAAAAGAAAATAAGCTAATCAGTTTCAAAATATTAATAATAATCATAATTACTATAGAATGGTTTTTTACATTGTATCTAAGTTGGGGTTATTGGTTCTTGCATTTTAATGGATTTAAAAATCTAAACTAAATCAAGTGTTATTGGTTCTATGATTTTAAAATTCATATTAAAATCATGTGTTATTGGTTTCATGATTTATAAATTCTAATTTAAATCAGGTGTTATTCAACCATCCGGATTTACTAATGGATTTTATTTTATAATGGATTTGCATGGATTTCTTTGTTAAAAATACAAAGACTCAAATCTGAGGGAAAACCTTCGGATTTGTAAATACAAATTAAAATTTATATGTTAGATTTAAAAATCAATATATTTTACTTTGATTTGTAAATACTATATGGATTTCTAAATACTCTAAAGTACATGAACCAATAACGCCTCCTAAATACTACTTTTATATTCATTTCATGTGTAGTTTATTTAAATATAGAATGCGATCAATAATATTTTTTGAAATACTTATTTGAGAAACAAATATAATTACAGATTTCTAATTAAAACATAAGTTATGAAATTATATTAAAATCTATAGAATTCTTCAATATTTTTAGGTGTCCAATTTTCTTTTTTTTTCTTTAACAAAAATATTTGGATAATATTTACTAATCAAAAGAAATCTTTTAAATAAAAATATAGTTTAATTACTTTGTGGAGTTTTTGAATTTAAACAAATCTATCTATCTATATTATTATTTGAGATGATTTACAATGTTTATTTTAAATATTATAAGTCACGGTATTTCGAATGCGTCTAATGTAATTTAAAGTCGTTTATATTATGTGATAATTTAACAAAATTATGAAACAACTTAAAAAAATTGATTAATTTTTTTCATCATAGACTCTCATTTTTTATATGGAAAACATAATTTATTAGTCGTGTCAGTTATAGTAATTATATATTGTATATGAATTATTTCATTTATCTATTAGTTATACCACTTGTTAAGAGCATCATTAACTGTTCAAATATGTAGAATCATCTCCTATTTGTATTATATTAATATATTTTACTTTTTTTTGTGCACGAAAGAAACTAGACTAATCAATTACAAATAGTAATAAATAATATGCTATCACAGAGTAAACGTGGTGCCAAGCCAGCTTTTTCTTGTAACTGACAAGTCAAACTTTTGAAACATGAGTATAGCACTAACCCACGTAACAGCTTTTGAGAGTCTCCTTAAATAAAAGTCATAAAAATAAACTTTTAAAAAATATAAAAGAAATATAATGTATGTTTAGATAAACCATTTTTAAAAAATTGTAGAAATTATTGTAATGATGACATATGTCATAAATTAAGTGTTATAATGGTTTACAAATAATATATAAGTGATATTCATAGGCATTGCAAAGCTTTTGAAGTTCTAAGGCATCACAAGAAAGAGCAAGCTATGGAAAATTTGATTCCGAGCAAAGGAATTCTCAAGACCGAGGCTCTCAAAAGGGTAACGTACTTTCTTCAGTCCCTATAATATTAAGATTAATACGGCTGTGGTTGTGAACTATAACTTGTGATATGTGAGACAGTACATCTTTGAAACGACGGCATATCCAAGAGAGCATGAAGAGCTCAAGAAACTACGAGAAGCTACGATCCACAAGTATGGCAATATGTAAGTCTGGCTACAACCTCCCTTGTGTCCACGTTATTGACTATGAGCTACTATCTTGTGAGAGTCTATTTGATCATACCCATCCTACTTGTTTATAACAATTGCAGTTTTTACGCTAAGTTTATCATACCTTCCACCCGCATAAGTGAATTTGTAGTAATCGCTTTCATATCTAAATTGTGTTTCAAACTTTTGAAACAAAACATTTTCATTTTGTTTTTTTTTTTCTTTAATTTTTCAAATTTGAACGCAAGTAGGTATTTTTACTTCACACTAACAAAAGGCATTATGTTTGAATACAAAGAGCATCATTATCGCACTCTTAATTTATTTTTTTACTTTTTGTCTGAAAAAAAAAATTAAAAAATGTATCAATCGCGGATCGTTACGTGTTGGTGGAACCCGCGAACAGTATAAAAAACTGACAACAAACGTTTTTTATTTTGCATACACAAGACATGGTTTTTGTATAAACCGTAGGTTCCTCCCCCATAAAAAACACTCTTTTTAGAGCGATAATGATGCTCTAATAAAGGTTGTAGTCACATTTGAATACAAATGCGAACCAGAGCCCCGGATAAGAAACTATTGCGGTTCGAAATATTTCTTTAAAAACTTTAATTAAAAATATTTAATAATTGGAAGCTTATCTCTATATAAAAAAGTTAATTTCAAAAAAGTTTGGGATCATGGCAAAGGTTTCACTAGCCTATGCCCAGATCCAGAACGCAAACAAACAATAAAAGACCTAATTCAACTAAGTAACAAAAGTATTTGCGTTTATATGTGTAGAAGCGAGATGGAGGTACCAGTTGATGAGGGCCACTTTCTATCGATGCTTATAAAAATGATGAACGCAAAGAATACACTTGAACTCGGTGTTTTTACCGGTTATTCGTTGCTCACTACCGCCCTCGCACTGCCTGAAGATGGCCATGTATATGCATGCAACACTAATCTACTTTCCAAAACAAAAATCAAATTAAGTAAAAATGATAACAACTGCTAACATCTATGAACTCTTTGGATATAATATATACAGATTACTGCAATAGACATTGATAAAGAAGCTTACGAGTTCGGTCTAGAGTTCATCAAGAATGCAGGTGTTGATCACAAAATCAACTTCATCCAGTCCGATGGTCTCCAGGCCTTAGACAAGATGTTGAGTGTAAGTAATGTTGGAACCAGTTTATTTATTAAAAAAAAAAATTATCGATAATATTCCATCTATTTTTATTTTGTGGTTTTCAACCATAAATTTATTGGTCATGTTTTTGTTTTGTTATCTTTTGTTATATTTGCTTAGAAATATGTCAAATATAGACGTTTTTAATGATGATGACATTGGTTTATGCATGATGGTGGATCACAGGAGAATCCAAAACCGGAGTTTGATTTTGCATTTGTTGATGCTAATAAGACAAAGTATGCGGATGCATACGAGAGACTAATGAAGCTGGTGAAGGTTGGGGGAATAATAGCTTTTGATAACACATTGTGGTATGGGTATGTGGCTGAGGAAGAGGAAAGTGTGCCAGAGCACTTGAGGGTGTGCAGAAAAACCCTCATGGAGTTGAACAAGCAGCTCGCTTCTGATCCTCGCATAGAGCTCTCTCAAGTCTCCATTGGTGATGGTGTCACTCTCTGCAGACGCCTTGTGTGATCAAAGAGATTCATCAAAGTACCCAAAAATGTTCTTAGTTTTTGTTTAATCAAGTTGTAAGAATGTCTAATTAATGCCTTGTCCTGTGTTCTTGCTGATTGTGTGTTCTTTCCTAGCCAAGATGGGTTAAACTATGCTAAATGAAAACTATAAAAAAGGATCATGACTGACCATTCAAAGTGAAAACTAGACAGATATATACCTTGCAGCAAGAATCTGAGCGGTGTTGGATGAGCTCTTGCTATTTGAAAACCTTTTGGCTCTAATATCCTGATCTTTCTCCACACGCATTGCAACAACTTCTTTCTCCATCGCAGCTACTTCCCTTCTCATCTTCTTCGCTTCAACCTCCATTGCCTTTGTTAATGTATCCACCTTCTTCCCTAGCATCTACAAACATACATCATTCTGTTTACAACTATAACAGATTCATGTCCGCATAAAAGAAACACATGTAAAAAACTCTACCTCAATGGCATCATCCTTGTCTTTGAGGCTTTGATCCTTTTCATAAGAGGCTTTCCTCAAAGAAACTACTTCTTTCTGAAGCAAATCATACAAAACACCTGGGACACTATCCTCACTTGTTGCTGCTACAGGGTTTTCACTTTGTTGCGGCTTCAGGTTTGTTGTCACACTACATTGGTGATAGGGTAGATACCATCTCTAAATAACTAGAGAACCTGACAGATCTCTATTTGTTTCATTAACTCTTGGTTCTTGTTTTGAAGATCATCAACCATGGCTGCTTTTGCTAAGGCACCTTCAATGGTTCTCTCAGCATCAAGTAAGGCAGCTTCTTTTGATTTAGTCAGACGATCCAAAGCCATGTTATCTTCTTGAAGCTTCTGTTGAAACATAAACTTGATTTGGGTTAATCATTGGGCTAATAATCTAATAATCATGTTAGCCCAAATTTGACCCAAGTTCTAGAATTTATCTAGAAAAATCTTCCACCTCCTTAAGATAAAAATCTAGATATTTTCATAGAATTATCTAGATAATTAGAATAAAAATATCAAGATATTTTAGTAGAATTATCTAGATTTAAGAATAAAATATGTAAGATATTTTGTATTTTGGAGGCTATAAATACCTCCACTCTCTTCTCATTTTGTATCATCCAAGTTTTCAAGAATCATCCAAGAAATAAAAAAAGTTTCCTCTTCATAAAATCTCTTCTCTTCAAACACTTAAACACTTTCTCCATTTCTAATAAGTTTTTCATTCCAACAAAGTGGTATCAGAGCTACAAGATCATTTTGAAGATGGCAAGTAGTGGTGTTTCCTTCCAAGTTCCAATGCTCACAAAGAGCAACTATGACAATTGGAGTTTAAGGATGATGGCTATCTTAGGAGCACATGATGTATGGGAGATAGTTGAGAAAGGCTTCATTGAACCAGAGAATGATGGTGGTTTATCTCAAGCTCAAAGAGATGGTTTGAGAGATTCAAGAAAGAGAGACAAGAAGGCTCTCTGTCTAATCTATCAAGGTTTAGATGAAGATACATTTGAGAAGGTTGCTGGAGTAAAGACATCTAAAGAAGCATGGGAGAAGCTTCAAACCTCTTACAAGGGAGCGGAACAAGTTAAGAAGGTACGTCTACAAACTTTACGAGGAGAATTTGAGTCATTACAAATGAAGGAAGGAGAACTCATCTCAGATTACTTCTCAAGAGTCTTGACGGTTACTAATAACCTAAAAAGAAATGGTGAGAAGTTAGATGAGGTGAGAATCATGGAGAAAGTTCTTAGATCGCTCGATTCAAAATTTGAGCACATTGTTACCGTAATTGAAGAAACAAAAGACTTGGAGACAATGACGATGGAGCAACTTCTTGGATCACTACAAGCTTATGAAGAAAAGAGGAAGAAGAAAGAGGATATTGTTGAGCAAATTCTCAAGATGAGAATTGATCACAAAGAAGAAAGTAGCCGAAATAATCCAAGACGTGGTGGCAGTCATTTCAGAGGAAGAGGTCGTGGTGTAAATGGACGAGGTTGGAGACCATATGAAGACAACTTTAACCAAAGAGGAGAGAGCTCATCAAGAGGTCGTGGAAGGGGAAATGCAAAATCAAGGTACGATAAATCAAACGTCAAATGCTATAGATGCGGAAAGTTTGGACACTATGCTTCTGGATGCAAAACTCCAAACAACAATAGAGTTGAAGAGAAGTCCAACTATGTTGAAGAAAGGAGTAAGGAAGAAGATATGCTATTGATGGCTTACAAGAAGGATGAGACAAATGAAGTTAGCAGATGGTACCTTGATAGTGGTGCTAGCAATCACATGTGTGGTAACAAAAGCATGTTTGTGAAGCTTGATGAATCGGTGAAAACCAATGTGGCTTTGGGAGACGAATCGAAGATGGAGGTGAAAGGCAAAGGTGATATTCTCATCCGCTTGAAGAATGGAGATCATCAATTCATTTCCAATGTTTATTACATTCCAAGCATGAAGACCAACATCTTGAGCCTAGGACAACTCTTGGAGAAAGGTTATGATATTCGACTAAAGGATAATAACCTTACTTTAAGAGATATTGCAAATAACTTCATCACAAAGTACCAATGTCAAGCAATAGAATGTTTGTCCTAAACATTCAAAATGACATTGCACGATGTCTCAAGATGTGCTACAAGGAGGAGTCATGGCTTTGGCATCTTCGGTTTGGGCATCTAAACTTTGGAGGCTTGGAGCTACTTTCTAAGAAACAAATGGTGAGAGGATTACCTTGCATCAACCATCCAAATCAAGTGTGTGAAGGGTGTTTACTTGGAAAGCAATTCAAAATGAGTTTTCCAAAGGAGTCGGAGACAAGAGCAAGAAAGCCATTAGAGCTCATACATACAGATGTATGTGGCCCAATCAAACCAAGCTCATTTGGTAAGAGTAACTACTTCCTTCTCTTTATTGATGATTTTTCAAGAAAAACATGGGTTTACTTTTTGAAAGAAAAATCAGAAATGTTTGAAAATTTCAAAAAGTTTAAAACCCAAGTTGAGAAGGAAAGTGGTCTTGTGATTAAGACCATGAGATCCGATCGGGGAGGAGAATTTATGTCCAAGGAATTTCTGAAGTATTGTGAAGATAATGGTATTCGAAGACAATTGACGGTGCCAAGAACCCCTCAACAAAATGGAGTAGCGGAAAGAAAGAATAGGACTATTCTTGAGATGGCAAGAAGCATGCTCAAGAGTAAGAATCTACCAAAGGAGTTATGGGCAGAAGCAGTCGCGTGTGCGGTGTACATATCAAACCGATCTCCAACGAAGAGTGTTTCTGGAAAGACACCACAAGAAGCTTGGAGTGGAAGGAAGCCCGGTGTCTCACACCTAAGAGTCTTTGGAAGCCTTGCTCACGCTCATGTTCCAGACGAGAAGCGGAGCAAACTAGATGACAAAAGTGAGAAGTACATTTTCATTGGGTATGATGTTAACTCCAAAGGCTACAAACTCTACAATCCTGAAACAAAGAAGACAATTATAAGTCGGAATGTCATCTTTGATGAAGAAGGAGAATGGGATTGGAGATCAAATGATGAAGACTACAACTTCTTTCCATCTTTTGAAGAAGAGAACTTGGAGCAAACAAGAGAAGACCCAGCTACACCACCAACTTCACCAACACCAAGTTCTCAAGGAGATGAAAGCTCAAGTGAAAGGACTCCACGTTTTAGAAGTCTACAAGACATTTATGAGGTAACCGAAAATCAAGACAATCTCACTTTATTTTGCCTTTTTGCGGATTGCGAGCCTATGAACTTTGAAGAAGCTCAAGAAAAGAAGTCATGGAAAAGTGCAATGGATGAAGAAATCAAGTCAATCCAAAAGAATGATACATGGGAATTGGCTTCACTTCCTAATGGGCATAAGGCAATAGGTGTGAAGTGGGTGTACAAGGCAAAGAAGAACTCTAAAGGAGAAGTTGAAAGATACAAGGCGAGACTGGTGGCAAAAGGGTATAGTCAAAGAGCCAGAATCGACTATGATGAGGTATTTGCTCCAGTTGCTCGTTTAGAAACAGTTAGGCTAATCATTTCATTGGCAGCCCAAATGAGATGGAAGATACATCAAATGGATGTCAAATCTGCCTTCTTAAATGGAGATCTTGAGGAAGAAGTCTACATTGAGCAACCACAAGGCTACATAGTCAAAGGTGAAGAAGACAAAGTCTTGAGGCTGAACAAGGCACTTTATGGATTAAAGCAAGCACCAAGAGCATGGAACACTCGGATTGATAAGTACTTCAAGGAGAAAGACTTCATCAAGTGTCCATATGAGCATGCACTTTATATCAAAACCCAAAACAACGATATATTGATTGCATGCTTGTATGTGGATGACTTGATATTCACTGGCACCAATCCGATTATGTTTGAAGATTTCAAGATGGAGATGACAAAGGAGTTCGAGATGACTGATATTGGATTAATGTCATACTACCTTGGCATTGAAGTAAAGCAAGAAGAAAATGGAATCTTCATCACTCAAGAAGGATATGCTAAAGAAGTGCTTAAGAAGTTCAAGATGGAAGACTCAAATCCAGTTTGCACACCAATGGAATGTGGAGTCAAGTTATCAAAGGAAGAAGAAGGAGAGAGTGTTGATCCAACACTCTTTAAGAGCTTAGTTGGAAGTCTACGTTATCTAACTTGCACAAGGCCCGACATCCTACACGCGGTTGTAGTTGTGAGTCGATATATGGAGCATCCAACAACAACTCATTTCAAGGCAGCTAAGAGGATCTTACGCTATATCAAAGGTACAATCAACTTTGGCTTGTATTACTCTATCTCTGACGATTACAAGCTTTTTGGATATAGCGATAGTGACTGGGGTGGAGACGTTGATGACCGGAAAAGCACAAGTGGCTTCGTATTTTTCATTGGAGAAACCGCTTTCACATGGATGTCAAAGAAGCAACCAATTGTTACCCTCTCTACTTGTGAAGCGGAGTACGTAGCGGCTACTTCATGTGTTTGCCATGCTATTTGGTTACGAAACTTGCTAAAGGAGTTGAGCCTACCACAAGAGGAGCCAACAAAGATCTTTGTTGATAACAAGTCGGCAATAGCATTGGCGAAGAATCCAGTCTTCCATGATCGGAGTAAGCACATTGATACTCGTTATCACTACATTCGAGAATGTGTTGCCAAGATGGATGTGCAATTGGAGTATGTGAAGACAAATGATCAAGTAGCTGATATCTTCACCAAACCACTCAAGCGTGAAGACTTTATCAAGATGAGGAGCTTACTAGGAGTAACCAAATCAAGTTTAAGGGAGGGTGTTGAAACATAAACTTGATTTGGGTTAATCATTGGGCTAATAATCTAATAATCATGTTAGCCCAAATTTGACCCAAGTTCTAGAATTTATCTAGAAAAATCTTCCACCTCCTTAAGATAAAAATCTAGATATTTTCATAGAATTATCTAGATAATTAGAATAAAAATATCAAGATATTTTAGTAGAATTATCTAGATTTAAGAATAAAATATGTAAGATATTTTGTATTTTGGAGGCTATAAATACCTCCACTCTCTTCTCATTTTGTATCATCCAAGTTTTCAAGAATCATCCAAGAAATAAAAAAGTTTCCTCTTCATAAAATCTCTTCTCTTCAAACACTTAAACACTTTCTCCATTTCTAATAAGTTTTTCATTCCAACAGCTTCCCAGTCTATTCATAAACAAGGGAGTTAATGAGTCACTAGCAAATCAGAGATTAATAAAAGCAAATAGACATACCTCTGATCGTGCAAGCTTAAGCTCAGCTTCTAATGGAGCAACGATGGCTTCAATAGGAGGCATGTCATCATCCTTTTGAGCAGCGTGCACCCTTCTTAAGGTGGCTTCAGCAGCAAACTGAGCAGCCATTGATGCTTTCTTCTCTTCATTGATTTTCTTGATTTCTAGATTCTGCACCATTGATATGGTCTATTAGTAGGAAACAACATAATCGAGTTTTAAGGAAGGATTAACGAGTAATACTTTGCTTTGGAGAATAGATTCTGTCAACTTGAGCTTCTCATCCAACTTGGCAAGCTCCTCTGTACGCTAATATTCCCAACAAAAAGAAGCATGAAAATTCACATGCAACAACTTTGACCAAAAAAAAAAGTCAAACACATGATGTAATAATTTTGTTTAAAAAAAAAAACATGAAATAACTGATCAAACATCAAGTGGCTAGTAATAAATCATTTAACCTCTTCAACAGCTTTCTCTCTTTGTCTCTCAGACAACCTTAACGCTTTGATCTCCGCGTGTGCTTCCCCTAGCTCTCGATCTTTATCTGCACCAGAAGACATCAAACCAGGAAGGAGCAGAACCGAACAACTTATAGATTGGTTAAGAATGTGTTTAAACCTCTAACTTCGTTCTCTAGACGATTAAGCTCCACCTTCACTGGATCCGAGCCATGAAGAAGAGTGATGAGCTCATTGTCGGCTCCTCCGTTGATGCTGCTTGGCCTAACTGGCCTTCCCTTCGAGGAGCTTTTTCCTCCGCAGCTCTCCTTGTAAGACGCCGACACTGCTAGTGGTTGATACGACGCCGTTGCTTGCTCAGTTACCGTCGCTGATACATCTCCGTGACCGGAAACATCTGACATCTCCGATATGATCACTTAGGATCCAAAATGCTGGACAAAGACACCTATACAGACAAGAATGATATATGCCAACAAGAAAAAAAGAGTATCAGCACTGCACTAAGGTGAATAATGCTGAGTTCAAGAGAGATAGAGATAGAGAGTAATGCCACACGAGGGGGAGATGATGCTTTCGTCTTCTTCTTCCTTTATTTTTCTAGTGAGAGAGAATGAGAATGAAATTATAGAGAAGAGAGAGATTTAAATGATGCTAGAGTTGTCTCTCTCTCTCTCTTTCTCAATTAGATTTGACAAGACAACGAGAGGATGACGCAGGTTTATATAGTTAATCCATTTATCTCTTTACTTAATCACTGAGTTTAACCATGCTAGTTTTCAGATTAATCAATAAACTAAGTTTCAAAATCGGGTTTAGTATTATGTTTTCTACTGTTTTTTATTTACTAGCTTATAGTAATTTATGTCGCCAGATCTCTTATAGTACATTATTTTTTGTGTGTTTATAATATAAAAGTGATATTATATAAATTTGAGTTTTGTAGAAGAAAATTCTAGTGTTTATAAATGAAGAAAATTCTAGTTATTGACAACAGTATCCAACTTTTCTCTTTTAAACAATAATTATTATATCTGATTATCATAAGAGTTTGTTTGGAGATTTTATGAAAAAAAATATTTTTTGTAGAATTTAATAAATATATTATGTTTTTATTAAGACTAAAAATAAATTGTCTTTTTAGATCTTTTGTTTTGTTTATACATTCTTTTTTTTAAAAGATGATTTATAGAAAAGAGAACATCATTCAGTTTTAATTTTATGTAACTTTTAATATTTAAGACATTTATATTATATACGGTGAGATGTATGATGTATCTAACTTTTGCTGATAAAATATAGGCAGATATTATGGTGAAAATATGCTGCGTGGTCAATTTGTTTTGATTGATTATTACAGTAAAAACTCTAGACATTAATAATATTGATAATATAGTATTTTATTAATTTATAAATTATTCATTTACAAAAATAATTATTTAGATTTTTTTATTTTAAAATATTTTTGTAAAATAAAAAAAAAAATCATTTTTATATATTCATTAAGTTTTATAAATTCAATTTTATATAGTGTTTACTATATTATTTAACATATATGAAATATGTATCATATAAGTAAATGTCTTTTTAAAATATGTTATCAAATATCATCAACTTATTAAATCTTAAGAAAAATGATTGTGAATATAAAACAAACCATATATTATTTATATTTATATAAATAATTATGAACTTATGATTTTAATGGAATTATATATTTTATATAAAATTTTCTAAAAATATCATTTTATTATTTTATTAATATATATCATATTTTGAACTGGTCTAATTTGAAATCAACGAGTATTATTAATTTATCATGTTTTTAATTTATAGAATTGTTACAGTAAAAAATGTGTAATTAGTAATTAGTGAAGATGCTTTGCGCGTAAAAAGAGAGAAAATGTTCGATGTCCCCAATATTTGTTTTCATTTTTTCCCTTTTTAATGCTTCTTCTCTTTTTCCCCAAGTAAGGTTTGTTGGGTTCCATCCCCTTCGTAAAAACCAATGAACGACGATAAGATAAGTATATGGATTGAGTAACATCTATTTTACTAGTAATGTTGAGAATCATATTCTTGGAGATCACTCAAGAATATCCGTCTTTAAGTTAGGAATAAAGAGCTATATGATCATTTTCATAGATGTCATAAACGCAAATGAATGTCTACTCCCCCGGTTTTGTGGTCTACAGTCTACAGAGACCAAATAAAAGAATGTTTATCTTGTTGACAATAAAACCATTTGTGTAATACCCTTAAATTATATGTAAATGTTTAAAATCCATAAACTGTAGAATATAGTTTTATAGCACAATTAAACAAGTAAAACTTTCTTATAAGAAACGGAAATTTTCTGTAAGTTGTTAACATTTTCAAAATAATCAGAATTTTATGTAAACTTCAAAAGAAAATTCCAATTGCTTCACGTGATGTAAATTTTATGTCCACCTAGAACTCTTTGTTTCCGGTTAAAGTTCTCTTAGTCCAACAGTTTTACATCATAACATTATAATAGATCTTACCATAGAGCAAAGCGCAAGTAGATTTTATAGAGCGGCTCATGAATGTGTAGTCAGACATGAATTTTATAGGATATGTAGAATTGTCGATTGTATAATCATCTATGTATATTTTTCATAAATTATAACAAAATAATTATCCATATGTTTAAAAACTCTCTGTTATTGGAGTCTAGTTTGGTCCCAAATTCGGCCATTACTTTTTATTTTGTATAATCAAGATGGAATTTAATAAATACACGAGAAATACCTTAAAATAGATTTTAAAAAAGTTTATGTCTATAAAATAGCATTCAATGAAAAAATAATCAAAATAAACTTTATTAAAAAGTGTAAATATATATTTATATCTTTTGAGTTAAATAATCTAGATTTAAAGTTTAGAATTATGAAGTGGAGGAAGTAAAGTTTAAAACAAATAAAAAATAGTAAAATTTTAAAATAAAAAATATTTGCTTTAGTCAATTTTTAAAAAATGTTATTTTGTGACAAAAACTTTTAAAATAGCTAATCGAGAAATTTACGCTAAAATACAAATAGATAAAAAAGAGGATTGTGTTTCATGTTTCGAGCCGCCAAAACAAACCATCCTCTGCCACGCAGCAATCTCCAGTTCATCACTGGGAAACGTATCTTTTTCGATCTCGAGGCTATGATATCTACCGACAAGGGAAGGGCTGAAAAAGACAACAGACCAACAAGATTCGTTTTCAGTATGCATTTATAGAATTATGAGTACGATTTTTCATAGAAAGCATAAATGCTATGATAATCCAGAGAACAAGCCTTCTTATCCTTTCTCATCATAGTAAACCATGGAGCTTTTCCCATGCATAACAACGAATGGTGACCGCAGGATCTTTCCTCCAACCAAAATTCATATAAAAGTGCATTAGACTTGAGGATCCATTACATAAAGTACACAACCAAGTCAGAAAAACAAAAAGGGAAATCTCTTATGCCAACTAACCTCCAAATGCTTCTCCTATACACTGCAAATCCACAGATACCCTTCCAAAACAGTTTGTAAGGAAATCCCTAAGTCTTGTGGGGTACCTACCAATATCAAAAAAAAAACTGTTATCTTCTTTTCCTTCACTACAAGAGTCTTGAAAGAGAACTCTACACAGTCAATTCATGGACTAAAATACTTACCAGGACCAGGAGAAATCAGCACCCCTCTTGGCTTTTTTACTGCAAAAAGGAGAGCATAGTAAAGGAATCAACACCCCTTGATTAGCCAGATTACGTTTTAAAGAGAATGCATATAAGTTTCTTCTCACCTTTTCTGCTCCGACACTATAAGTTCATCGTTACATCATAAAGCATAATGACTTGCAACAGCCACGACTAGGACTACGAGTGATCACATAACAAGAGAGAGACTCATCAATCATCTAAAGAAGATAGCTTGTATCTGTTAGCATAGCTTGTATCTGTTAGCATGTCCAACTAAGATTGGATTATGAAAACAATGAACTTTCCAACAATGCATACTTGAACACATTCCTATAAAGTAAAGTACTTGCAATAAGCCAGGACTTATAATAATCGAAGGCCTTGGATTCGAATAACGCGTCATATCTTCAAACAACGAGACTTACTGGTCGGATCGGAACGGGCTTGACCAGAGAAGAAGGGTTTAGGCCAATAGTGGAGCCAGATTTTGGTTGAAGAACACAAGAAGACTTGTACAATGTAGTAGCCACCATTTGCGGAAATCAAAAGATCCTTCTCTGCTTCCAAGAGATCCTTCTCTGCTTCCTTCTTAGAAGGGGTTTTAACTTTACTAAAAAAAAAAGTAAGAAACAAGAGCACATTTATCCCAAGCTCTTAGAAGTTTCTTAGGTGGTGGGTTCAAAATTTTTTTGTGTAGGGCCCACCAAAATTCAGAATTTTTTTTTTTAATGTTGCTAAATAAGAACTTGTTGATTGCATTGTTTGCCGGTTCCACTGACACGTGGTGGGCCGCGATTGATTTGTTTTTTTTAAGTTAGAAAAAGAGAAATAAAAAAAATTCCCAGAAGAGGGTTGTGGGATAAAGATGCTATAAGAGCCGCCTGTTAGCAAAAAAAAAAACTTAAAAAAAAAACAAATTAAATTAAAAAAAAAGAGAAATACCTTAAGATAGACCTAAAAAGTTTTTGTCACAAAAAATAACCTTTAAGAAAGAAAATCACAAAAATAACTTTTATTAAAGAGTGTAAATATACATTTATACTTCTTGGGTTAACTAATCTAGACTTAGAGTTTAGAGTTATGGGGTGGGGTTTTGGGGGTGAGGTTTAAAATTGAAAAAATAAAAAAAATATTAATTTTTTAAAAATAAAAAAAAGATTAGTTTTGTCATTTTTGTTGTTGAGAGTTATTTTTGTGATAAAAACTTAGAAAAAAAATTATCTAAGAGATTTGCCCTTAAAAAACTCACCTTTAAAGACCGGAAATAAACATGGGGATAGATTTATTAAAAAAAGATTGAGAGTGACAGGTAAAAACGGAAAACATGAACCACGTGCTTAATCAGTAGGTGAGTCACATGTGTGGTGTTTGGGGTGAAACATCTAAACCATACTAGTCTCAAATGACGTGAAGGATTAGTCGCAGGGTAAATACTGTAGCCTTAATATAATATTCTCCAACATTCTGCAGAAATTTCATGCAATGCCTTCATGTTCTTTTTGAATTTTCGGAGTCACTTAGTAGAATCATATTTATATGTGAACTCGAGATGCTTTGACAGATTTTTTGAGTAACATGGACTGAAATTACAGTTGGAAATCTAAATCCGTGTACAACAATTTTGATGTGTCCCACTTGTGTAAAATATTGCCGGAGACATCATAAAAAACGATACCCATTTCAGTTCTAGTGCTTTTAACCGACATGAAACCTTGTCCATCGTAGAAATATTGCATATCCTCTGGAGTTGTCCAGCTGTAATAGCCTCTCCATGCCTTTGACCCACCACCACTCGTTAGAAACTGGATCGGACTGCAGCAAAAAAAAAAAAAAATAGTCAATTATAGTTCAAACCCATCTATCTACTTATACTATCCACTTTATCAAATAGTAGAAAACAATAGGTGTTACCTCTGAGATGTGCTAATATGTTGCAAGCAATGATCATGACCGTTCACATAGAGATCAACGTTATTTGCCTGGATAATAATAAAAAAAGATACATGTTATTTTAGATTGTTTATTCTCCCAAGGAACTCACAGTTTTTGGTATATATATACTAAACAAGAGAGATCTATTAGTTGCCAATGAAAACTGTTAGTGGCTCTTAACATGTCTCTTAGCCCATTAATCTTTTTTTTTTTAAAATAGGCATTAATCGAAGCAATGTCACTTAATTAGGGGGAGGAAGCAACGTCTCTTAAATGACCACGTGTCGTCTTCTCGTTGGACTAAATAGGCCTTCATGCTCTAACGGTGAAAGGAACAATGGATGTGAAAAAGCTCGTCGACGTTTTGTCGGAGAAGCTCGTCGACGTTTTGTCGGAGAAGCTGAAACGTAAGGTGGAGGCTGTGCCGCCGGCGAAGAAGATAAAGAGAATGGTGGTAACGGGAAAGAGAACGAGTCTGGGGACAAGAAGAAAGGAGGAGACGGCGGAGGAAAGGATGGTGGTAACAAAGGCGGCGAAGGTGGGAAATAATTGGGGTGGTGGTGGAAATTGTAAATCAATATAATTAAAAACCTTTATTAAGAGATTGCCAATAAATCAATATAATTAAGTGTATCTTAACAAAGTCTCTTATCTCATTTTTACCAATTAAAAATTCACTAAGAACCCTTACATAGGTTTTGCCAATAAACATGCTCTTAATTCGTTTGCATTTGTGTTTCTTACAAATGCCTAAGCTAGCTTTATGCATTTGGCAATGAAAACTGTCAATATGTTTAAATTTTCTTGATTATATATATAATAATATAAAGACAAATGCATAAGCTAGCTTTGTTCTTAATTGTGTTAGAAACGATTGAGACATAGCTCTAACAAGAGTAGGAAGAAAATGAACCTCAAGGATAGGTAAGAGCAGATATTCAAGCTCTTTGGTATTCCCATGAATGGAAGCACTCTTAATGGCATGATGACCCACCACAATTTTCCACTTCGCTGTTGATTCTCTTAGACTCGTCTCCAAGTCCTACACATTACAATTGGCACTTGTGATCGCCATCAGGATCTAATCCAACAAACTGATTGTTTAAGACATATATTATGTGTTCTCAAGTACCGTTAAAAGGGTTTGAAGATAGGATTCTCGTGGTGATACACCTCTCCAGTCGTAATTATGGCCTTCAGGATTGAGGAAATAAGAATCTACAAAAGGAGTTGTGTCGACAAAGAAGAGCTCTGCAATCTCTGCCAGGATTTTCGAGCCATATACATGGTTAGGTAACAAAAACATGTAACGTGTTAAACATTAGACTATATCTAAATAATGTGATAAATTAGTACCAGCGTCTACGATGAAGGATCTCATGCAAATCCAACGGCTGTCTATTGATCTGAGTTTAGGACTCAACTGTGCTTCAACATCTCCTCTATAGTCGTGATTCCCCAATACTGAATAGAATATGAACATTGACATAAACTATTATCCTTCGTAATTACTTTTGAATGAATTTAATTACTGGGGGCATTATTAATTACCAAGGTACCAAGGCTTATGCAAGCTAGGAGAAGTGTAGATGTTAGTGAAGGAGATTTTAAAGGCAGGATCGTCAATGCTTTTCATCCCGTCATCGTAGATGTTATCACCCGTTGAAACCACAAAATCGATGTCCATCTTCTCTCCGATTCTCCCCATCTACGTTTTTTTTTATGAAAGCAACTTTATAATATACAATAGAGATGGGTGTATGTATATGTATATGGTCTGTAAAAATAGAGAGACCTGAAGGGCAACTTCGGTTTGATTATAGTGTCCACGTCTTCCCCAGTCTCCGACCACCAAAAAACTGATCGACCCATCAGATTTTGTAGCTTGTTTGAACGTTGTTAGCTCGGCCTCTAGTTTTGGGGTCAAAGAAAGAAGCAGGGTCATTACAATGCTCAAAGAGCTGATTCCAAACTTAGAATCCATTCTATCTTTTGTTTAAGTTGCTCTATGTGATAAGAACTTTAAAAGAAACACTATATAGTCGACTGTGCATGTGAGTCTTAGTGGTTTCTCCCTTGTATGTCACATTTAGATAGTAGTTTCCACATGGTTCCACATGGTGGACCAAACAAATTAAATTATATATATGATCTGTATAGCTGTTTTGTTCCGAATATACTTTAGTAACTTATCTATATGCTCTCTATATTCTGTTTTGTCCATAATATCCTTTACTAACCTATCTATAATGCTTTCCTAAAACTATAAAACAAATTAAAACGGATTAGGACAACTACATTTTAAATGACTTTTCTTATCACACACTCACACACAAAAGCTCAGAACTCCAACTCAATAGCCATCATTGTCATATTACCAAAATCCTTACTACTAATCCATATATTATCTTCTTTATTTAGATTTTTTATTCAAGCTCGCAGTCAAACACATATTTCACGTTTTGTTTTTTCTACACTTCCACCGTCACATGCAATGATGCCACATGATTCATACAATACAAAATCTTTTGAGTTATTACAGGGCATGTGATTGATTTTTAAATGTGAAGAATGCGTTAGCGTTTGAGTGGTGAATATATAGATATATGATTTTGGATAAGGAAAAAAATAGATAAACAGAAAAAGATAAATTTTGCCCATACGAAAGTCAAGGTGGGCTGTCATTCTGTCATGTATCCAAAACAACTTCATGGAAATGCCAACAACTCGGACATATATGAACTAGACGAATCAAACTTTTTGCCAAAAGCAAGACAACAGACATAGTTGCATGACCATATCATTTCTAATATTTGTAGCCTGAGCTGTTATATGATTATATCCAATAATTTTTTTTTTTTGTAAAGGGTCTATTGTACATATTTTTTAATTTCCGTGAAAAATGTCAAAATGACACTTATTGAGAAACTTATTGAGAAACAGAACGAATATGAATTCAATTTTTCTTCGTAATATTATATCCAATAATTTTGTTCAATTGACTTTCTTTTTTTGCAAATATAATAACGTTAAGATACGCATCATCACAAAACAAAAAAAAATAACAGCGACAATATATAATATAAACATGATAATCTATTCACAACTTCATAATTGCAACTGGCTTAATATTATTGTAATATATCCAATTTTAGAGGATTCCACTCTTTTCTCTCAATCATTTTCTAAATCCAGGTTCTGTTAATCTCTTTCATCATATGAACATCGTAGCATGAAACAACTAAGCCCATAAACTATCTCAATAGATGAGGATTACAATATATTTTTTATATATTTCTCAAAGACCTCTATCAGGACATCCATAATAGGGAGTCGGTAAGAAGAATCTTTAAGAAAAAAAATAATTAAATAATTAGTTGATAATTAAATAATTAGTTGATCCTATAATAGTTTAGGATCTGATCCTTAAAATCCTTTCCTAAGGACCGATCCTTAGGAAGTCCTTATACTGTTTGCGGGTCCCCGCGACATGTGGCGATCCGCGATTAGTTGATATTCTTTTTTCTTTTTTATAATCTGAAAAAAAAGTGAACAGTTAAGGATCCACAGTGGGTTTTACCGTTGCGGATGCTCTCATATCTACTATGAGACTCTAATATAAATTTTTCGATGCCAATGAAAGCATCCTAAATCTAAGAGAAAATTTCAGTTCTACCACAAATTTGATACCACTTTTTAAATTTACCATTAATGAATGATTATTTTCAAAAATATCCTAAATTTATGATGTAGATAGACTAAACTATTTTTTAAAAAAATATTATAAAATATTTAGAAACTTGACTCCAACCATTTAACACTAACTCCTACACAATAATCAATAAAATATAAACTCAAATGTTAATATATTTTTGATTGATGGTATTTTTGAAAGTTGTACTTAACTTCTGGTAATCTTAGCAATTTCTTCAAATCTAACATCTCGTTATGTGATAAGTCATTTGTCAATATTTTCTTACAGGAAACTGAAAGAGTGATCTGCACCTTCTATTTTTCATATGTTCTGCATGTGGAGAATACAACATTCGATTTGTTAGCTAAAATTACTAAGTTTTTAGGTAAAATTTTATTTTTATTAGACCATGATTAATGTAGGTTTCTTAGGTTGAGTTTCTTAGGGAAAATTAAGAAACTGTTTCTTAATTTTTAACTAAAAAAACTAAAGACCGACTCTTAAAACTCTTAAATAAGAGTCGGTCCTTGGATTTTTTAGTTAAAAGTTAAGAAACAGTATTTTAACTTTTCCTAAAAAATTCAGCATAAGAAATCTGCATTAATCATATCCTTAGTTGTTATATTTCTGTTTTGGTTTTCCAAGGGCTATGAGTAAGGGGAAATTCTAATTCTATTACAAGTTTGATACCATTTTTCAAATTTACCACTAATGAATGATTATTTTTATAAATATTTTAAATTTGTGATAAAATAACACTAAACTAGTTTTTTAAATATTTATAGAGCATTTATAAACTTAATCACATCCCCTTGATACTAAACCCTAAACAATAACTACTAAAGTCTAAAACCAAATGTTAATATATTTTTTATTGATGATATTTTTGAAAAATGGCATTTAACTTGTGTTATTTCTGTGTAATACAATAACATTTTGACATTAAAAAACAACAACTATCCTTTGAATCTAATTTGAGTTACGTATTATCAAGCCTAGTCTTTAGAGATTTTAAAGATTTTAAGACTTTAAAGCTGAAGACTTAAAGTTCTATGCTTAATGTTCTTCAATCTCTTTGAAGCCCAATACTTGATGCATGTAGTTACCCAAACTCGATATGGCTTTTGTTTTGCCAACATAATGAGAGATCAGTTACTACTTTTTATCACTGTGACACTGAGATTCCAAGACTTGTAGAGTACTTCTAATCAAATATAGTATCCATAGCTTCTGTTCCAAATTATAATATCACCACATAATCAAATATAACAAGAACATGTTTATCCTTAGAATCCATTTGGGATTCTTCATTTTTTTTTCTTTGTCTGATTGGAAAAAAAAATTAAAACAAATCAATCGTGCACTGTCACGTGTCAATGAGATTCACGAAACAATGCAAGAGTCAGTTTTTAATTTGAGATTTTGACAACGGTTCTTAGAGAAAATGATTGAACCCATCAATATTTTTGATTAAGAATCCCTCTTAAGAACCTCAAATAAACATGTTCTGGACATGTTTATTGGGAGTCTCTTAGCAGGGGTTCTTAGTTTTTTTAAGAGCCGTTTCCTAACTTTTAATTAAAAAACCCTAAGAGACGACTCTTTAATCTCTTATTTTCAAAAAAAAAAACGAAAAACGAGTCAAATTAAGTTAATAACCTCACTTTAATAGACCGTGGATAAACATAAGATATGATACGGTGTCCTAAGGCCGACGTGCACAAAACGAAGCAAAAACGTGTAGCGGATTACACGTGCCAGCTTATATTTCTTTCTATACTTGTTTTCAATTAAAAATAAACGAAAAAACCGTTACAACGGTCAAAAGCAAGGGTGGCAAAAGACATAAAACCTAAAATAGAGACAAAGCTAAGGTTTAGTTGTGTAATAGAAAGAGAAGAAAGGAGGAAGAGGCGGAGGAGAAAGGAGGAGGAGGAGTCTGATGATGAAGCTATGGAAACGAGCTTCTGGTGCTCTCAAAGACCGGAAAAGCTTGTTTTCCATCAGCTTCTCCCGTAGAACCTCCTTCCGTAACCCTGACCTTGACTCCGCCATCATCCACGCAACCTCTCACGACGACTCCTCCGTCGACTACCACAACGCTCACCGTGTCTACAAATGGATCCGCTCCTCTCCCGCCAACCTCAAGCCTCTCGTCCACTCCCTTTCCTCACGTGTTAACCGGACAAGAAGCTGGATCGTTGCCTTGAAAGCCCTGATGCTCGTCCACGGTGTCCTTTGCTGCAAAGTCCCTTCCCTTCAGGAGATACGTCGCCTCCCTTTCGACCTCTCGGACTTCTCGGACGGCCACTCACGTCCCAGCAAGACATGGGGCTTCAACGCTTTGATCCGAGCCTACTTCTCGTTTCTTGACCAGTACTCTTTCTTTTTATCAGACCAAATCCGTTGTCGGAATAGAAAACCTCAGGTAGATTCTGTTAGCCAAGAGCTTGAAAGCATCGACAAGCTTCAGTCTCTTCTCCATACGCTTCTCCAGATACGTCCAATGGCTGATAACATGAAGAAGACGCTTATCCTTGAAGCCATGGACTGTGTAGTGATCGAGATCTTTAACATATATGGTAGAATCTGCAGCGGTATAGCCAAGCTTCTCATCAAGATCAGTCCATCTGCTGGAAAAGCAGAAGCTGTGTTGGCTCTTAAGATTATAAAGAAGGCTACATCGCAAGGACAAGACCTAGCACTCTACTTTGAGTTCTGCAAAGAGTTTGGTGTCTCAAACGCGCATGAAGTCCCAAAGTTTGTAAGGATCCCGCAAGAAAACATTGAAGCAATGGAGAAAGCTATTAAAGGAGTTGAAGAGAAAGAGGAGACAAAGGAGGATCATGAGGAGGAGGAGGTAGTGGAAGAAAAGAGTATCATAGTGGCTGAGAGACCAGAGTTCAAGACCATCATAACCGATAAATGGGAGGTTTTTGAAGACGACTATTGTTTCACGTGTAAGGATATTAAAGAAACTGATCAACGTAGAGACTATAACGTGGATCCTAGTCCGCTGCCTCTTATAGTTATCGATGAGCCAGTTTACTTGACTCACACGTTACCAGATTTGATCACCTTCTAATTTGCAACTTGATCAGGTTCATTTTTTTTTATTACTTGGTTTTCTTCTGTATTTTTCTTCCTTTTTGTTGAATATGCGGATGATAATAAACGTTAGAATATTATCTCAAAATATCCAACTTTTTTTTCCAGCAATAAAAGGGTTTTTAAGATTGAGCTTTTGCAGACTTAATCGTTTGTGACAGTCTTAAAGCCGATCAAATTTATTTGTGACAGACTTAATGTAAAGTGTACCAAGTCATAATAGATTCCTAACATCTATAATATTTTGTTGGAACGTCAAAGTCATAGCAGACTTAAGCAAATATGTCTGTTGTAGTCATAGTAGACTTTACAAAACCATAGTTTCTACACTAGCATAACTTTTAGTGGATTATCAGTTCTATGATTTTAAAATTCAAATATTAAAATCATGTGTTATTAATTTTATTATTTACAAATTTTAATTTAAATAAAATATATTTTACGTTTAAGTGGAGTTGATTTAAATACGGTAGAATGTATGAAGAAAAATTGTGATGACAAAGCAGTAGACGAGATTGACATTGATGTAATGCGATTGAGATGTGTTTCAGTTTAAGGAGACAATTTGATATTCTACAGACACAAAAAGCAACAAAACTGTGACATAAAACACCCAAAGTGCAAACCCAAAACCACAGAGAGTTAATCAAAATCTTGGCTTTTTTTAAGAAGTTTCAACGTCTGAGAGATCCAAACCTTCCCGGTAAAGCTCAAAGTCACTAGGGCTCCATCTGCAGACTAAGTTGAGTTTGAAAGTAGCCAACTTGATTCCCAATAGACGCTGCAATTATTATACAAAGAATTATGTCTGAGCAAACTTCATGAAAACAAAACAAAAGGGAAAGGATTTTACAATACAAACTCTTTATTTACCAAAATGCGGGAAGATTCTGGTGAAAGAGGCTTTCCTTCTTCACAAACTACAAAGTCAGATAGTAACTCTACCGTACCTACATAATGAATCAGCAAACGATTTAACTTTCTTTAGATCAAGATCTCTTTCGAACTAGCGTGTAAGAGAGAGAGAGAGAGAGAGAGGGAAACTAGAAGTGTCAAGATTACAAACCTTTGTTGAGTCGAACAGGCATACCCTGCTTCCTTAGAAACGGTTCCATTTCATGTGTGAACTGTTCTAGAGGACCTTCCTTCAGTTCAACCTGATCAATCAATCGTACCAAAACAGAGTTGAGTTCTTGAAGATGCAGCGCCTGATCACGGTCAAGCTTGTTGGTTTATCTAGAGACAACAATATATAAAGCTGGTACTAGTTCTAATCACAAACCGTTTCTACTGCAGCGGTTCCAGTCCTTGAAAAGTCTGAATCCTCATAAGCGTTAAATAAGCTGCAATAATAAGCAGGAGAAGTATACAGTTTAAGCCCTTCACTGTTGTTTTCACCAAAGCAAAATAGGAAGAAAAGAAAGAGCGCTTCGAGAGATGATACCTTTCGACTTCTTCCTTTCGCATATCAGTAACAAGAAGTCCAGCATCACCATGAAGCAACTGAAAAAACATTACACAAATATGTAAAAATGACAATAAAAAGACCAAGTATTATAAAACTACTATTGTAATAAGAAGAGTTCTCACACAAACCTTGGAGGCTTTAAAGATGTCAGGACGGATTTCATCAGAAGCTGAACGACCAAGAGCAACCTGCATCACTTTGTTCGAGCCGAGGAAGAACCTGAACCAATAAGAACCAAATGAAAACATCAAGAGATACTCATCTCAATTACATCTATTCATGACTCCTGGAGAAAACAAAGAAACTGACCGACCTTCCATTGGCCCTAAACTGTTGTCTGAACTCCTTGAATTTGATGTTTCTCATGTTTTCAAACGAGAAAACATATACAGATGAATATTTCTCGACAGCCTCTCTGATTCCATTTACAATACTCTCCTTGTGCTCCCTACCTTTCTTCTTTGTCTTAGACAAAGTAACTGCAGCAAAAAACAACAACAACGAAACCTTATAAACCATTCATCAATTCATTCAACCATATAAGCAAAGATTTAGGTTTTCTTGAAAAGGGTTCCTCTAAAAACCTTAGAAACCCTAAACCCTTGACGGCGGAGCTTCCCAGCTCAGTATCGTTTTCAGACAACACAACAATGAAAGAGATGAGGAAGAAAGAGGTCTGACCTGGTCTGTCTCGCTTTGATTTCGGCATGTTTTGTAGGGTTTCAGATGGGAACAGCCAAAGTAAACAGCTTTGCTTCTTTCACTTTTTCAGACAGAACCGAAACCCTTGTGTTCTCCCCTCTGTTTTAATTCGGATCCTTAACTCAACCCGACCGGGATACGGCCCAGGAACCAGCCCAGGAACCGGCCCATTTTCGTAAATATGGGCCATTGTGTGTTGCCTTCGAGGGGTGGACATAGGCTTTTGGATTTTGGATTTTGTATTTTCTCAAATTTACAGACAAGAATCAGTAAGAAAGGTTCGAGTGATAAATATCTTCTATGACATTAGTCTTCAAGACCTTCCTAGTTATACTAAGTGAATATAAACAACAAAAATTGCTATCCAAGTTCATCTAAGAAATAGTTCACTCGGCGAAAGCGAAGGTCCCTCCTACGTATCCTCATCCTGACTACTTCCACATTTGAATCTGACCAATATGCACCACTCATTGCGCTCATGTCCTCCTCATTCTCCAACCTTAGCCATTCCAGCTCCACTGCAGGGTCTACTTCACGCGGCTGTGCGCAAGGGTGGTCTTTCTTCATGTGTTTTCTCAGCTCCTTGAACGTTCCATCAAAAGAGCAACTCTCCTGCATACAGCTCCTCTTCTTTAGATTCAGAACGTCTCTCGCAGGCTGAACAATAGTCCAACCTTTGACATGTCCCCTACAAAGCGGGCACTTTAGGTTGGCCTTACTATTGATCGATGTCTTCTTATACTGATCAAAGCAATTGGAATAATTAAAGGAAGCTAGTTCCACACATGTAAGGACGGCAACCTTTGTCATGAGATGAACAGAGGAGAAGAACAGCATTGTGTGGACACTCCATACAAACTGTACATACCGCATCTGCCCAGTCATTCTTCTCCATCATCTTTGGAGAACTGTTTGCAAACACATTCCTCTCAAGAACTCGGTTTGAAGATGTGAACTTGTATGGCCTTGCCATGATCCTTCGAGAAGAAACCCTTCTCGCTTTCGCCATTTTTTGTTATAAAATCTACACATGGACAAGTACTCACCATTAAGAAGGAGACTTTCTATATAACACAATAAATAGATTTCCAAAAAAACAATCAAAGGCCATTACAACAACTACTAAATCTACTAGAGTTTTTTTTTTTTTTTAACTTAGCATTCATCAGTCATGTCAAGACCTTGTCTTATTACACAAACACGACACAACATTGTCTTTATTACCGCAATCACAAGGAAAGAATGAACTCTTTGACTGTCAGAAACCAAGAGATTTTGAAGGAGACAAGATCGATCAAAGCATTAACACTCCTAACTGCTGCAAAACAGATATTGAACTATCAATAATGCATAGAGTGGAGAGACCAAGTCGTGTTTGGTCAAAAGAAATGAAGAGGATCAGATAAAATATGAAAGATGTGCCAACACGTTATATGACACCCTAAAGGCTCCAACGTGCTTCACCCAACATTCACGTGAATCAATTAGTAAACAAATAAGTACAAACCAGTGTCACCATGTTCACAAGAATTGATTCACATGGGATCAATACTGCTTTGACGCATCTCAGATCCCACAACAATTATAAATACAAACGAGATCGCCATACAATACATGCAGAGAATTAATGGAGACAAAAGGACAACGAAATCTGTGATGATTGTGGCTCCCTACCGGATGAAACTTCAACCGTGGAGAATTGAGGGAACAAAGGAAATGTTAGGGTTACGATTCCGGCGACGTGAAGATATAGAGATTTGAAGAGAACACTTTGACGGCCTCTCTCCTGACGTTACGTGTAGTGGAAGAGAGGAAAATCTTTTTAAGGCTTTAAGGCCCGCTAAGGGTATGGGCCATAGATTTATGTGTTGTCATTCGAGGATAAACATAAGACTTTGTTTAGTCTTAGCTCATGATTATCCCAAGGTCCTTAACATGGAATCTTTAACAAAAATTAATTAAACATTTGAGTGGACTTCACAAAAAGTTAAAGATTCATTACAGAAATCCCAAAACAAAAATCGATTTTGTCTGGTTTCTTGCACGGACTCCACTGACACGTGGCGATTCGCGATTGATTCTCTTTTTAATTTTTTTTAACCAGACAAAATAGAAAAAAATTCCTAAGAACCCCAAATGTGTTTTATGGGATAATCATGCTCTTAATTATTCTTTTAGTTTGGATGATCACCTTGACACACTTTTCGTAATTTGTATTGGTAATAATACATGAGAAGCCATCACTAAAACTACAAGAATCAACGGATTGACATATAAACATGGCATATCAACAAGAAAAACATAAGTGGTTAACTATAATACACGTACATGAAACACTACACAAACTAGATCTTGAAACGGTTTAAACATACTATAGAAACATCAACTTTGACATGGTTTCTTCCACTCTAGATACAGTTTCACTGGAAGTAAGATATTACCTTATTTAACATTTTACCAAAAAAATAAAATACTACTTAGCGAGCGCATGGTTTTCTTTCTCAAAAATATAAAAATAAAATTGAATGCATGGTTGTCGCAGCATCTCGAATCACATTTTATATTTCATTCCAAAACCGAATTTGGAATAAGAAATATGAATTTATTCTATAAATGGGTTAATGTTTTTTTTATTTTTTGTTCATATTTTTACTCAAAATATGTTAGAGTTAAAGTAAAACTTCCATTATGGAGTTTTCCCATTGAAGATGATCTAAGTTCCCCACGCTCTATTGCATAGAATTGAAAACTGTGTAACGAATGCATGATTTTCACGTGTAAGTTACACTATGATTTGTAGAATGAATAAGAAATTGCGTAACGAATGCATAGATTTCATTTGAAGTTGAAGACACTCTTTACTGAAAACGCTCTCGATGGGAGTTGAGACGCTCATATTAGTTTGTAGAGATCAACCATAGAACCATTAAAAATACGGAGAAGGAAGAAATTAATGTTGTTTTGACATATCTGTTAAAATCCACATCAATATATAACACAATGACTCTTATAAAGGAAGGAGTCTTAGGACTCAGAAACATTCTTAGTTGGAAGCAAACTTGCATCCTAAACTTCTCTGAATGCTCTTTTCAGAACAGATATCGTCATAGATAAGTGCTTCTGGTCATTGAAAGAAAACCAAACTCAAACTTGACTCTTTAAATAGATACTGCGAGAGAGGACTACATCACTTCGATGGATGCGGATTGTTCCTGGCAACATGCACTCTTATAATTTCTGGACCTCTCCTTGGTCTCCTTATGGCTAGCTTGGGTCCTTCATAGGATCTTCTGACCACAACAATTTGGCACATTATCGTCCTCGTGGAATGGTGAATTGTGGGCTATGGCACCATCAAGATCCAAAAAAGGAGCAGGTTCAAATTTTCCTATCCTCAGTCACACTTTCACCTGACTATCTAGAGTGGACAACCGAATATATACAACACAATCAGAGTGAACAAACCAACAATACTCTCGAACAAAGTGGTTTGGTTAAAGACATGAGTTCCAAAGAACAAAACACTTACATGGATGTTTGTGTTATACATGTGCCCTACAGGAAACAAAATACTCTCATGGGGTTTGTAGACAAATCCTCTTTGCCTACTCTGTAATTGCCAACCAGAGAGAAGGAATCATTTACTCTTTGTAGCCATCTTCAACCCCCTCTTGCTCCTGATTGTCGTCTTAGTAGGTGTTTTTTCTTGGACGAAAAACATTACTTAGACCATGTACAATGACTTCAACACTCATTCCATTTTCAGCACTTTCATTTTTTCATTTTAACATTTCACATTATCTTCTCTCTCTCTTCCACTTAATTTATTCAACATCCACTTTGTTCTCAACCTCTACAATAGTTTGTATTAGAAAATTCAACATCCTACCCTACAACTTTTAATTCATATTTCTGTTTTTTACAACATAATAATTACATATTAATAAGTTGATAATAATTAAATTAAAAAATAAAATAACATAAATTTTAATAATTTTTATTTTGAATTATTATATCTAGCTTATTTTTTAAATAATACTAAAATCAATATTATTAAAACAATTAAAATTAAGAACACCTTCATTTTTTAAATTAGATATTTACCTAATTTTATTTTCAAAAGTACATAAATTTAATATTATTAAAATAACTTAAATTAAGAAACTTTAAATACAAACGATACAAACAAAAAAAAGATTATTATTAGCATCTAATTAACAAAAAGATTTAAAACACTAAAATAGTTGATTATAATAAAAATGACATTTTTCTGTATCCAAATGAAATGATAGTAGTCTATATTTATAGATAAAAAATCTTGAATTTTGATATAATAAATGAATTTGAATTATTGGGTAAGGATAAAAATCAAAAGAAATCTACACAGCCAATGAGAATACAACTTTTAAATATTATCCAAATTAAAAAAAAACTAGGTTAAGCCGCACGTGTGTATACACACACTCAACGTTTCTACTCAATCATGAAGTGATACATGGTAGTGTTGGGCCACAAAATTTTCTTTTCAGCTGGTGAAACTTTCTAACGGTTGTTGAATCCAAGTAGATATGCACAATATTTCAACACCTTCTTTGCAGAGTATTAATAAGTTGAAACTCACTTTCAACACCTCCATTGTGGATGATCTTAGGAAAGTAAAATGTAATAAATTCTGAAGATTATATATATATATATATATGTATTATATATTGGGGTAATATTGATTATACGTGGTCTATATGTTGTGTTATGGGTAAAGCATAATGAGATAAAGAAAATGATAAGTGAAGTAGTTCCATCTTACGAAAAGAAAGCACAAAAAATCAGTTAACATTATCGTTGTCAGTGGTAGAACCAGGAGCTCTTCTGTAGAAATGAAAATGACTGAAAAATGTACTATAAGTGAAAGAAAGGACGGTGTGTCATGAAGAGAAGAACGGGGGCTGGTGGATGCAAGATGATATTTTGGTGAGATCATTATATCAAAATAAATTATTAGTATACTTAATATATAAATATAAATATGAGAAAATAGTAAAAAGTTATATGGAGACTATTGTTCAATTCATAGTATTTCAAAAATATTCATATTTTATCTAAGAACAATAAACAAAATCTAAAGTTTAATAGCATATATAAAAATTAAAAACCTACATATTGAGAAAAAGAAGTAAAATAAAAAAATTTCTTATCTTTAATTATATATGCTAATTATATAATAATAAAACGTATAATTGGTTAATCTTTTTTTTGTAAGTTATTTGGGTTCTCTTTCATTAAATAATAAAATAGTAATATTTTCTTTTAGAGATAAGTAGGAGTAAAAGAAAACGGGTCAAACATAAATTCGTTAAGAATAAGACCATCTCCACCAAACCCTATTTTTCTTCTATATTTTTTTCTGAAATAGAATAAATTTAGAAGTGAATTTTGATAAAGTTCTTGAGAAATTCGGCATGATGACATGTTCTTCTAGCATTGTTCCTATGCATAAAGATGATACGTTTAGTCTTAAGCAATGTTTGCAGAATGAAATGGAACGTAATGAAATGCAAAAATACCCTTATGCATCTCTTGTGGGAGTTTGATGTATGCACAGGTTTGTACTAGACCTGATATTAGCCATGCAGTTGGCATGTTGGATAGATTTCAGAGTAACCCATGACTCGCTCATTGGCAAGCTGCAAAGAAGGTTTTGAGATACTTAAAGGGAACAAGAAACTATATGTTGACATATCGAAAATCAACACATCCACAAATGGTTGGATTTTCAGACTCAGATTTTGGTAGATGCAAAGACTCAGATTTTAGTGGATGCAAAGACTCTAGACATTGTACTCTCGGCTATGTGTATCTACTTGGTGGATGTGCTATCTCATGGAAAAGCCAGAAGTCAGAGTTAATCTTCACATCCACTATGGAAGCTGAGTATGTTGCATGTTATGAGGCTTCTATTCAAGGAACATGATTGCGGAATTTCATGTCGGAGTTTGGGGCTTTGAATTTTGTTGACAAGCCTCTCACTCTTTACTGTGACAATCAAGCTGCAATCTTCTTCTCTAAGCATGATAGGATATCTAAAGGAGCCAAGCATATGGACCTCAAATATCTATCACTAAAGCAAGATGTTAAAAGAGAAAAGTTTGTCATTGAACATATAGGCACTGAACTGATGGTTGCAGACATATTTACAAAAGCTTTACCTCCAAAGACTTTCATTAAGCATGCTGAAAGAATGGGTCTTGAGGATAACGCTTAATTATGTTGTTTGTACGATTAGCATATGTATGACAATTAATTGAGATCTTTATGACTTTTACATCTTTATATAATATGTTTCAAATGTGAACACACATTATTGTTGATTGGATTTCTGATAACAGAATGAGTCTTTGTTTAAAGATATTAAAGGGACCATTACGAGACTCCTACTTATGTTTATGGTCTAACTAAGAAGGTGGTCAATGTGGTAGTACATGGAAGAGATCATGTTGCAGAATGATATGTAACCGCCATGACTCTCATTGATTACTAGATTAGTCAAGACACTTATGATGACCAAATGAAAAATAAAGTTATAACTTATTATGCCGGCCTTATGATTCCATAAAGAAAACATTAGTGGATCTTACTAACGACCAAGTGGGAGACTGTAAGAAATATCTCCTTTTCCCTATTTATGGTTTTATAGTTATCCGTTTTCTATTGGAATATTGTTATTCCTTAATATATTTGGTGACCAATGAAATTGGAAATAAAGGATTAATTCCTAATTTATCTCTAATTTGATGGACAATTGAGATTAAACTAAAAGAAACCCTAAAAGAGGAATTAGGTCATCTCTCCACCTATAAATACATATCTTTAGACCATCATAAAGATATCCTGAAAGCAACACATAAAGTTATAGGAAAGGCGAGAGAAACCTAATAGTTCATAAGAAGAATTAAGTTGTTCGTCTTCCATTTAGGATTCAATCCATTCAGGAAGATCTCTCAGACACAATGAATGCATGTAAATCTATAAACATTCATATGATTCTATTATGTGATTAACGTAGATGTTTAAAGCTTAGGGTTCATGTAAATTTTAACTTACACAGAAGACCTCTAACACAATGACTAGAATTTTTTCCGATTGAACTAACAACTTTTGGTATGGATATTTTATTTAGTCTTATAATATGTATGTAAGCATATGTGCTTTTATTATTGGATATTGCCACTTGTACTCCCAGTAAACCATTGGATCTAATGATCTATCAATTACTATAAAGCAATTGTGCAACTTACATGAAAGTTATTGGACAGGAAATGGAAGAGAATCCACAAACAAACCCTTTTTTCTTTTTTTTTCACAAACAAACAAAATTTTCAAATCTGGATCTTTACCAAGTGTACATGGCTCTACGCATGTTGCTTATTAACATTAATAACAGAGTTTCTGTCTGGTAAGACACCTAACAAAAGCACGGAGAGCATGCTTAGCACGGGTCAACACCAACCAAAAAAATGGTGATTACGTTTATATTTTGTTTAAATTTACTTCTAATGTACAAAAATTAATAGCCCTCAGTATGCTGTTACAATGTCATTTTGGCTAAAGTAGTAAAACGCATTACCATTAGCATACAAATGTTCGCGGCACCAATGTACATGTCTAATATTTTGTTTCTTTTTCTCAAATAAAAGAGAAATAAAGAAAATAAAACAAAGGTGCTTTTGCCATGCTCTTGAGATCTCGTGGAAGTCCATTAATTAACACGATAATAAATAGTTTCTTCAATCTTTTTCTTGTTATATTTTTGTATAACCGCTTCAATAGCATAATATATTTTCCCCATTCCTCATGTATTTGAATTGTCATAGATAAGCTATCTTTTTCACACTCAATAAGTCTTTAAAGTTTTACCCTTAACAATTTTGGTACTTCTTTTTGGTGCAACAACTTTGCTGCTTCGTTCACCAATTTCCTTAAATAAGCACTTGAATTTTACATCTTATATCACTTAATTTTTCCATGGTCTCCAAAACCAAAGTGGAGCACAATGAAAAAGGTATTTCAAAGATGAAGATAACTTGGAAGATAAATAAAGCTGATCAAAGGATTAGGAGCACCGGATTGTTAATGGTCTGAGTGGGTATCAAAGTAAAATATAGAAATTTTGGGGTTGAATTGGAGAAATGTGGGAAGAAGTGAAGGCTGTTATTGCAATGCTGGTGGTCCAGTTTATTAACGCAGGAATGTTCATTTTGTTTAAGATAACGGCCAATGATGGTACAAATCTCAGAATCCTAGTGGCTTATCGTCTCTTCTTTGCTACCCTTTTCATGTTTCCCCTGGCCCTCATCTTCCAAAGGTTAAATCTTTATGTGTGCAATATGTTAATCATATATAATCTAATCTGTGGAAAAAACCGTATTAAACCTCATATTAGGACAAGTGAAAAAAAAAAAAAAATACATATTAGAATGACTATGTTGGAATTCTGCATCTAATATAACTATTCACTCCACTTAGTCATTTGTTTGTGTTAATTCATTAGTCAGATGTTATTTTAATTAAACGTTTTTTTTTTTTTTTGGATTCCATGTGATCAGGAAGAAGCGACCAGAATTTTCATGGAGACTGGTCTTACTAGCATTACTTTCGGGGTTGCTCGGGTACTCAGAACTAGAGCACACATTAAATTATTGTCACTTGGCGATCATAAAATATAATTTATATACATGAAATTTTAATATATTATTATGTAATTCATTTTTGACTACTTTACAGAGCGGCTATACCAAATATTCTCTATTTGCCGGGCCTGGTTCGTACATCGGCTACATTTTCGACTGCAGCCAGTATCCTTAGTCCGGTGATCACTTTGGTATTGTCATTGGCTTTTAGGTAAGGCACATTGAACGCTATAACATACGTGAAAGAATATGATCTATTCATTGGTTGTACGAAAGTTATACATATGTTATATACAGAGTTTATCTATGGTTATATGAGGATATGTATGACGTATCTACTCTAGTTATTGACTTATGCGCCGGAGGAAACTTCTCTGGCGTTGTCTACGTCAAGGATCCGATTACCTTATATGCATTTCGGAGGTAACTTTGTTCGTATTTTTTCCGGTGTGTTTAGATATCGGCGGTGTGATTGTTACCGGAACTTTATTTTGACTCTAGTTCATGTTCGAGGGTTTAGATCCCTCCCCGGACAATAGGAAATGAAATCCGGGTGAACAATCTCGTGTGTTCTTGAGTTTTTTTTATTTCTCGATTACATACAAACACAAATGAATTGATTAGATCAAAGAACGAACCTAAAATCAATGTTTCTAGAGTTCATATAATTTTAGATTTCGGGCACCACAATATTAAAAAGTCAAAACTAGAATAGATACATCATACTTATGTTAATCTTTGAAAACTATTTCTTCGGCATTTTATCAAACATTCGATGATCAAACATAGCCCGGTAATTCATTTGTTATACTTGGAAATTACACCATTAACTGTAACTAGATACTAAATGTTATATATAAGTTTAAGAGCATTTTCATCGATACAGAACTCATTTTCTCACAAATTTTTATATTAGTAATTTAATATAATTTTAGTATATTTATTTTTTGAAAAGGTTAAACCCCTAAAATTACTCACAAAATAACACATCTAAATAGAGTATCTACAAGAGTGAAACTGTCTCCTTCTCCCGTTTCAAAATTTAATTTTAATTGTGTTTTATTGAGTAGACTTAGATGCTGGGTTAGAACCCCAGCAATATATAGAACTGCTCTTATAAATGTACTCGAAATTATATATACTAAAACATCAAATAAAAAAATAGAGTCCAAGACATCAACTTCTTTTTTCTTTGAGTTTTAGACGTCAATCTTTCTGCGTGCAAAGTTTTATTTTTGTCAAAGCATATATAAGTGGAACTTTTTGAAACTGAAGGAATTTAATAAAGGGTTAGTTCATTTGCAAACTTTCCCCACTGGTTTTTTTTTTTGTAAGAACTTCCTGCTAATGAGAGACATTGCAAGCTAATAATACTTTCCATTATGATATAATAGGATGGATACTCTACGGCTGCGATCAAACGAAGGGAGGGCTAAGCTTCTTGGGACGCTTCTTGGTGTCGGTGGGGTTCTCGTCTTTGTATTATATAAGGGTTTTGAGCTTCATATTTGGTCAACACACGTTGACTTACTCAAAAGCTCGAATGGAGGTCGAGCCACAGAGAACCACCACCACATCTCAATTTCAGGGGTTCTTATGGTTTTTGGCTGTAACGTCTCTGTCTCACTTTGGTTACTATTGCAGGCAAGTGCTACATTATTTTTTCGTCAAACATTACTTTAAGATAAAGATAATGTATACGGTATTTTATGTATGACAAATTTGAAGAGAAAATGATCATATTACTTTATAGACATTTATATACAGATATATCTACAACTAATCATATATTCTTTGTAGTTACAAAAAAATATATTCTTTGTGAAGTAGCAGTAACACACATACACATTTTTTCTGTACCCATATCATCATTTATAAATTCATACTTAGTTTATATGTATAATATAATTTTAGATGGTGATGACGAAAAATCTAACAATCCGATTTCAAGAAATGTAAAATTGATTCATGTTTGGGGCGTTGATAAGATGTTTCAAAAACGTAAAATGTGTTCTGTTACAGGCAAAAATAGGGAAGGAACTTGGAGGACATTTATGGAACATAAGTTTGATGAATGGGACGGGAAGCTTGGTGTGTATGGTTGTTGCTCTCTGTTCGGAACATAACTGGAAGCAATGGAGATTAGGATGGAACATTAGCCTCCTTACTACGGTTTATGCGGTAATAAAAAAAAACAATCTACCTAATGATTAAGGATCATTTAGACATGTGTCTAAAAGGATATATATATATATATATATATATATATAAATAATATGTGTGTTTGATAGACGTTGTTAATTATGTTATCCACAACGTGTAGGGAGTTGTGGTATCAGGGTTGGTCATGCCCCTTGTTGCTTGGTGCATTGAAATAAAAGGACCGTTATATGTTACGGTGTTTAGTCCCATAAGGCTGGTGATTGTTGCCCTAGTCGGATCATTTGCTTTAGAGGAAACGCTTTATTTGGGAAGGTACACCAAAGTCATGATGTATATGGTATATAATATGTGAATGTTACTCTCTACTAATTTTGCAAAACTTACAGTATAATTGGTGCAATAATAATGGTGGGAGGAGTCTACCTAGTGGTATGGTGTAAAATGAAGGAAAAGAAGAGTGTCTCCTCTACGACATTGGACCACGTTGAAACAAATAAAAATATCAAAGAAGTGAACCTTGGCAATGTCCGAGCAGTGAATAATAAAGATGCCCCGTAAATCAACCATATAGCTGCATCATCAAATTTATATGAGAACAGAATATATATGAGAACTAAATTCCATATGATTGGTGTTTAGCCTTAATTTTATAGTATGGACTACTAGATGGAGAATTTGGACAATGTCTTTCTTTCACTATAACTTGAATATTAAAACACAATTAACAACTTATTACTTATATCTCTTATAAAACCTTTTTTTTTGTGAAACACTCAAAACTATTTTCTATTTCCATTTTGTCATTATATAAGTGGTCGCATTTTCATCGTGAGAAATTATAACAAAGCTGCTAAAAACTAATTTACACATGACACAAAACTAATAGTTTAATTTATTAGACAAAGTTTGTAACATATGTACTATGTAGTGTCATACCATTACATATAACTATCATAAAGTTTTTTAGTTATGGATCTTTTAGATTTAACTTCTGCAAATAAAAATGTCAGTTGGTGTCATCTTTTATGTTCAACCTCTACACTTCAATCATCCAATGTTTAGTACATCAAGTGTTTATTAACCTCTACAAATTAGACACTCAACTAGGTACAATATATATATAGAGTACAATCTACGAACATGGTTAAAGAAAGAGACTCATTTGGCCACTCCATTTTCTTGTCTCAAGTGATACAATACAACAACTTATAATTAACTCCCCCATATTAGAGATGAGAGCTTTAATTAATATCTTTGTAGAATGGTCTAAGTAAAAGGCACACATCCACACCTGATATAGTCTCTCTTTTTGTGAACTTTAGTATGTTCTTCATGGTGTGGGTGTATCTATTGTTCGTAGGTTGGTCGATGGGTGTAACTAGAAGTCCAACTCAAAAGAGCAGTAGATAATTTTGCTGTAAAATATTTCAAAGCGATAACGTGTACATGAGAGTATGTTCACTGAAACAAAACTCTTGGAGAGGATCATGCCACGTGTACATGAACTAGCGGTCAAGCCTGGCAACGGGGACAATTCTATATATACCCACACAAATAAGGGAAACAAAACAAAAAAGAGAGAGAACGATGAAGACGCAAGTGACTATAGTAGCTGCTCTTATGATTCTGATGGCTTTGTCTTCCACCTTGGATATGGTGACGGTGACGGAGGCTCAAGTTAACTGCATCGACAGTTGCACCACCGGCTGCGTCAAGCCCACCCGTGAGTACTCTCTTCTTTTTTTTGTCTCTTCATACCATTTTTTTTTTTGTCACGGGATTTATCGCTCCCAGGAACCCCTGAAGGAGTCGAACCCTTGATGCCATGGGATCCAGTTCACTCTAGTGTTACCACTAGGCTATTTTGTCCCGGCAATCTCTTCATACCATCTATTTACATAAACCCCTTTTAAATACTTTCAGCGAAAGAGACTCTCCGATGCCACCGCAAATGCGCCAAACAGTGCAGCCGAGGTAACATATACTGTATAACTCTCTAGAAGAATAATGAAACCAGATCCCTACCGGACCGGACCGTTTCGTGATCTATACCTCTTTCATCCATAAATGTTTGGTTAAGGTTGTAGGATTCGAGCTAATATATCTACCATGTAACGAATCAGTATTGTCTAGTCATTAAGCTAATTAATACCATGTTTGTCTACTATAAGCCTATCATAAGTTAATGTTTTTATTGTGCACCTGAATGAACTGATATTGATGTACTTTTGTAATTGCAGGCGGTAAAGGGGGAAGTGAGAATGGTGCTTAAACTTTATATTCACTAAGATCCATAAAGATACAAATTATGTCGTAATTAACGTACTATGCATATTGTAACCAATAAATCAAGTGGTTGTAGTTCATTGTTGAGTTAAAATGGTAAAGGATTTTTCCTATGGGGCAAATCCTCCCACCAACTGTGGACCTCCTTGTTGGCTTTCTATATAGTCTATGTAAACGCTTTTAATAAGGAATATTATTCTATTTTCTACTTGCTTCTGGGTTTAATCTGAATTTTAACTTCTAATCTATCCCGGTTATTAGAACATACAAAATAACAGTTACAGTGTTTGACTGAAAGCTAGTTCCTAGTTGTATTAACTTAATTGTAGCCAGCAATATAACTTAGAGTGTGCGCAATGGAGAGCTTACAATGAGTATCTTATTTAAAAAGTAATGTATCAAATATAAACGATAAGAAAGGAAAAAAAAAAGAGAAATGGTGGGAGATGATTCTCGTGTGAGAAACTCTTCACTTGGTTTGGTTTGAGAGACTCTCAAGCAAAATGTCTCAAACTCTTCACTTGGTTGGGTTTGGGAGACTCTCAAGCAAAATGTCTTTATATCATTAGCTTAATTTACTTTTACTTAAAATTAAAATACAATGATCAATTATATACATTCAAGATACGTTGGTAAGAAAGTATGCATTGCTGATGCTCTTAACATCCATGTTAGAATTACGTCTAACTCACGTTTTGTCTTCGGTTTTTCCATTAGAACAATCATACAATTCTAGGGGTACGCCAAGCCAAAAGGCTTATGGCCCATTTCCAAATTTACAATAGTAATAGCTCAGGGTCCATTTTCAAATTTACATATTGTTACTCCAACAAATACCTAAAAATGTTTTACATGTATTATCAAGACTTTAGTTTTTGTAACTAGAATTTGAGATCAAATTAAGCAACAACGTGTGACCTAGTGGTATATTTGGATAGGTAGATGGCTAGCTATGGTCGTCAAGGCGAGAGAATGAGTTCCAAACTGCACTAAAAATAAACTTAATACTCCTAAACAAACTTAGGTTTTTGGAATCTAAAACAATGCCTTAAATATTAATCCAAATCGAATAAGTTTAGCCCATGAAATACTAGAGTGATCCCAGGAAAAAACAGATTAGATACGTGATTTTTGGCTATGCAGAAGGATATATGATCTTGATGGTCAGATGATTCTTAGACACATTGCGTAGGAGTCTTCGGAATGATTTTTAAGCTAACTGATTTTGATGGTCAGATGATTCTTAGACGCATTGTGTAGGAGTCTTTGGAATGATTTTTAAGCTTCAAACTGCTTCTTAGATACTGGCTTGGTTTACGAAAATGTTTTAATTGGAAAATGATCCAATATCGGTAAAGATGACAATGTTAGACCTAGACCGCGGACATGTTCCATAAAGGACTGCCGCGGGACGACTTAGTAAGCCCAGAAAAGAGCGGGTTTTGCGGGATAGGCTCTTGCGGCTCTGGGCCTTCGGTGGGATGGCCCACCAGTGGACCGCATGATAGTGAAGACCCACATAACTAAAAACTTATGTTACTTTTTCACTTGAAAATAGAAAAACGAGAGAGAGAGTGAGGATGGCGATTTGGTTTTGATCTTCACCGATAGACTATGGAACTCCGGTGAAATCGTTAGGTGTTCGACGATTCTTCTGATCTCCCATGCGTTTTCGAACTGCACCAGTGGAGCTTCTTCGAGCCACCAGATAAACTTTACGAGCTCACTTTTCACCGAATAAACTGGTGGAGCTTCGGCGATGGGTTTTTCAGCGACAGTGCTTTTGGACTCTCCTTCGTACATGCATATCACATATGGAAAGATTTAACATATTTTGTGTTTATAATAATTTTTTTTGTATCTAACTCATTTTGTAGGTTGTTTCTCTTTCATCCACCACTGGAGTTTCTCTTGTTCTTCGATCCACCACCAGCGGAGCTTCTCTTCGTATTTGATCCACTACTGGAGATTCTCCTTCGCTGCATGCATGTTAATCTTCTTCTCCTCTTCACTGAATAGGTACAAAACTCTTCATATTTCAGGTTAGGCTGTTGTTTAGTTGCAATTCTCTATGACTTGGTTAGCTTTATGTTTAGTTACTTGTTTGTTAGATGCTTAGTTGCTTCTTCTGACTCAGTTTAGGTTAAACTACCATTGTAAACAAAGTCATTTAGATTTTATTTCGAACTAGGACCGGTCCGCGCTTCGCGCGGAATGTTTGTTAAGCGAAACTATATATATGGTTTAAGTTGTTGGATAATTTGTTTGTATGAAACTACATGTCCTGAGATTTTTGCTTATATAGCATTGTCCTTTTGAGACTGTGATGTTCGATGCACTTTAAAATTCACTTCTATCAACTGCTAGGTTTGATTGAATGTGTTAACTGGTTTGGTTGAAGTTATTTGAATTACTTTTTTCTTATGGTTATATATAGGTATGTTTCCTTCTTCTTTTTTTATCAGTTTATTATTGGACAATGGTGCGCAACTATGACTTTGTGTTATTAGCTTGAAGTTACATTTTGGATATACGATTTTTATATTACAAAATTTAAATTTCATTAATAATGGAGGTGATAATGAACACAACCTTTTAATTTGAATTTCATGTAGTTCATATATTTATTGGTTGATTAATTTTAGGCGAATCAACAAAATATTTCTCCTACAGTTTATAAATGGAACGTGTTGACTGACTTAGATATGGATTTTGGTTGGTTTCAAACCAATAAAATATTGTTTTCATCTCGGTGCGGGTTGCAGTTTTTTTTTGTCATCGGTTTGGTTGCAGTTTGGTTGCGGTGTTTTGGATAATTTAAAAATTCAGGTAAAAGTTAGTTTTTAGTTATTTTGGATTATATACTGGATAATTCAAATAAATTTCAATATTTTGGATATTAATTATTTGGATAATTCAATGTTTTTGGTTAATCTAAGTGAATTAAAAATTGTAATAAAAAAACATTTGGATAATTCATTTGTTTCATGTATTTTAATTAATAAGTAGTGTTTTAAAAATATTTGGTAATTTTAAAACTAATTATAATAATAATTAGAGGTATATAAAACATATTTTAATACTCAGGAACCTAATATTGTTCTCGGTTTGGTTTCGTTTTTTCATTTTATTTTGTTTTTCTACTCTACAAATATATGAAGTGTTCGGTTATTTATAAAATTCATTTCGGTTTTATTTTGGTTTAGGTAGTAATGTTAGGAATGTACTAATATCCGATAAAATATTGGTTCCAACTTGGTTCAGGATTTTCAGATAATTTCTGATAATTTGGATAGTAAATGAATTTTAAGTTATTTTGTATTAAATATCGGTAATTCAGGTAAATTTGGATATAATGTATTCGGATAACTTGGATAATTTTAAAAGATTTTGGATAAAAATGTCAGGATAATATTTTTTTCAAGTGGTAAGTGTATAAGTAGTGTTTTGAAAATATTTAGTAATTTTCTTGGTTTGAATTCCGTTTGGATTTTCCGATTCCATAGCTATATGAACTGTTTAATTATTTCTGAAATCAATTCAAATCTGGATTCAATTTTTTTTTCTTATGTTTCGATTTGGTTTTCATATGCCTAGTAATTTTTTTTAATAAATTGGTTTTGAAGGTTCACTTTGACATAATTAAAATAAACTAATACTAAGTAAGGATAATTACTATTACAATTGTTTTGTTGAATTATGTCTAAACATTTTACATTGTTGAATTTTTTATATTCTTTATTAAAAATATAATTATTTTTGATGTGATGTCTAGAGTTTCGACGCAAGAAGCAATTCTTTATATTCTTCTACTACAATTTGCGGTTTTCTTTCAGAAAGCTTTTAAATTCTCTAATTGCAACTTAAAATGCCTTTATCCATGTCACTCATCCAGCCTTTTTTTTTATTCAATACCTATTAACTTGTGTGAATCTTCTATGTCTCGGATCATACATTTTGATCGCTTGATTCCATTCAAGTTAGGTTTTCTTCCTTGAGCTCAACCACCTGTTTTTCAGCATCCTCATATTTTATCCTTTTCCCCTTCTTCAAATAGTGAATCTTAGATTTTGATTGTTTGAAATGCAAAATAAGTTGTGGTTTTCGTCTCTGCAACTCAGTCACATATGTTGTTGATACATCTTTTATATTATGCATTGTCCTCAAGATGTCTCTGCAGCTCAACTACCACTTAGTCATATTTTACCTTTGTCTTTTCTCTAAATCCTAAGTCTAGCACTTGTTTCTTTGACCTGCGACTTAAACTGTGCTTTTTGCTTCTGGAACTCTGTTTCATGATTAACTTAAGAAAGAGAGTAAGAGAAGTATGTATAAGCAACCGGTAACTCAGGAGCACAACATGTAAAAGTTTTGATTGTGGTGCTTTAAAGACTGTTTCAATTATTGAGGGCCCATAAAAAAAATTGAAACATGAAGTATTTGGGCATGAGTGGCTTAAATCTCGTATTTTGGCCACACCATTAGGACGGAACCTTGTTGTATAATGGAATCAGAATTTGGTTTACTAAATGCATTATGAGAACAAAAGAAGAAGAATAAACATAGAAGTAAAGTCATGGTTTTGTCTACAAAGATAACATAATCATTCCAAGCAACTATGTTAAAAACTAAACCTTGAAGTACTCTTGAATAGCTCTCCAACATAGCTTTTATAACATCCTGCGGACACAACACACAAAAATATTACTCTGGTTAGTGTCTAGTACTTATTACAATCAAAAACTAAAATACTTTGTTTTTTTTCAGTTTGTTTACCTTATTTTTCAGAATCTTGCATATATCTAATGATGTTTTAGATAATCCTAAGCAACAATGTTTCAAACAAAAGAGCAGTGTCTCTGCTCTCTCAGCAGTAATAGTTCTTGAACATAACAATTAACCATTGGAAGAGTTGCCATGTAAGACACTAAGGATGCTATTGTTGATAGCCATTGCAGTGTTGTGAATATGATTAGTATTGTCTCTATGATTAGTACTCTCTCTACGCTTATTGTAACAGTAGCGTTAATGACTGAGACCTGAACCAAGATTCATATTCACATGTATAAGAACAGTTGCAAGGAAAGGAATTGGTATTTACGTAAGACGAAGTTAGAGAACTGGGTATTCATAGCAATTTCCCAGCTTATAAAGTATGATTATTTTTGAGTCTTAAAATCGAAAATTACCTTCATGAGGACCATGTCAAGGGCCCAAAATCTGAGCAACTGCACCTCCACGAAAGAAAGTTTTCTTTGGTGAAAGGAAAGAAAGTTTTCTTTGGTGAAAAAAAAGAAGTTTTCTTTGGTGTTATCATGAATCGATATGATGATGTTTAAAGAAGAAGGCTTACCTTTTTATAGGTGTAGATACACCGCCTTGCAGTGGGATAAATTGCATTGAATGCCAGATTGTGCTTGACTGGATCGATGATGTTTGATAAAGGTAATGAATCAGTTACAATTCGGAGGATGAAAACGAAACGACGCAATTGAAGCTTGCCCAGAGATTACTCGTCCATTGAACTCACTCAGTTTCTCGAAACTCAATTGCTGGTGTAGATCATCAGAGCTCGAAGAAAACACAAACCCTAATCTTCAATGTCGTCTTCCACCGTAATCTTAAATGTGGTTTGGAAGACGATAGTAGTCTCTCTGGGCTAAATTTGGACTGATCAAAATATATAACGAAATAAGAGCCCACTAATAGCTTAAGAGAAGCCCATTAACATGTTACAAAACGAAACAAAAAAAAAATAAGTAGGAGAAAGTACACGTGTCATTTTGCTGTTATACTAATTGATGACGTGTTTTGAAGGAGAAAGGAAACAACCTCTTCTTTATAATAATAGATTTGCATTCACAAAGCATACTGATCATGTAGTTTAGATAGCACATGCTATGGAAGATCAGACGTCTCGCAAAGCGGGTTTGGACAGCCATTCCTGAGACAACGGTCCGTGCGGTCCTGACTCGCCATGATCCGCATGAAGCCAATCTCGTTGCGGGACGTTGTTTGCCATCTCTAAATATCGGTAAATCGGACTTAAGCCAGTTTATGTGATTCAAATTTGTAAGAAAATCTAGAGGAGAGTGAATACTGCCAAAAAAATCATTTAATATATAGTTTTAGATAGACAAAACAAATTCTAACTCTAACAAATACTGATTTATATATCCTTTTATTTGAAGACTAAGATACTTATATTTTATTTTTTAGACTAAGATATTATTACGTGGAGAACTATTTAAAATCAACAATGATTTGTTTTCAGTGATAAGACTTCAAGTTCAACGGTGTTTAAATCTCTTTTAATAACAATTTGATGAAAAAGCTTATAACAAACAAAAATAAAAGATGTAAAAAGTCAACATTATCGTTGGGTCTTTGCTTGATGCAAGGCGTAGGTCATGCGGCCTTGTGGACAATAATGCTTCAAAATGTCCACTTATTACAATTCCATTCTCTCTCTCCTTCTCTCTCTCTTAAAGAAATACAAATATATTTTTTAAGTATTCATATAAATTCGACAAATAAAATTCAGAGAAGAAGCATTTGAGAGTATAATCCAATTAAAAGTTAAAACTTTTTAATTCTTTAATTATTTTCTTGCTGTCTCGTGAACTATTAAAGAAAAATCAAGAAAAGCTCCCGAGTACTGGAAAAAAAAAGAAGAAGAAGACTTTTATCATTTTGTGGTGTTATTGTAGTTTCATTGACTTTTTGGGTTCTTTTGTTATAGATTTAAGCTCCCACGGATCTGCTTAAATCCTTGTGATCTTGTTTTCTTGTTTCTTGTTTTCTTGTTTCTATCTGGAACGAGACCCAGTTTCTGTTCTTTTGCTGAGCTTCTTGATTTGGTCGGAGAAGCTTTAACAAGGTTTGGTGTGGATTTGTCTTTCTGGGTTATCACCTGCTTGTCTGAAAGGTTCATACTTTACCCTTCTCCTTCTGTTCTAACCTGAAAGCACAGTTTCTTGGTATTGAGTTTCTTGTAACAGTTTTCATCTTAAAATTAGTTAAATCTTGACTTTATAGGAAGTAAATCAGATGAGTTTTTGTATAGTTTCCAGATTCAGTTTTGATGACCTGATGACTAACCGTTTCATATCCTTGATTTAGTGTGTTCATGTGATCTGGATTTAGCATTTGGTGAATTGATGTCAGATTCTATTTGATTAACAATTATTTGTCATAAAGAAAAAGGGTTCATGGTTGATTAAAAGCTGGTTATGTTGGGGACATGGCCTAGTTTCTTTATTGGGCATGCGATGTTTATCTTTTCTTTCCCAAAGCTGTAGCCATTCTTCTTTCTCTTTTAGCTCTTTTACTTTTTTATTTATTTCTTACTTATTAAGGAGGATGACTCAGATTTGCTAGCCTTTATTTCTTTATGGACAGCCAGTGGAATCTCTCATCTCAGTCTGAACCTCTCTTTGTTGGATTTGAGCAGTTCTGGTTGTAAAGAAAGAGTTGATAAGGGAGACATGTCGTTTAGGAGCATTGTTCAAGATTTGAGAGATGGGCTTGGGAGCTTGTCCAGGAGGAGTTTTGATTTCAGGCTTCATCACAAAGGGAAGTCTCAGGGCTCTTCCTTCCGTGAGTATTCGTCTTCTCTTGACCTCTCACCTTTGATAGTTCAGACAAGCAGATGGGCTAATCTTCCTCCTGAGCTACTCTTGGATGTGATCAAAAGACTAGAGGAGAGTGAGAGTAACTGGCCTGCAAGGAAACATGTTGTGGCTTGTGCTTCTGTTTGTCGGTCTTGGAGAGCTATGTGCCAAGAGATTGTCCTGTGTCCTGAAATCTGTGGGAAGCTCACTTTTCCAGTCTCCCTCAAGCAGGTTCGCTTTTGTGTCCTGTAAGATTGATGTATGTTAAGTTCAAACAACTAATGAAAGAAGTTTATGTCTACTGTTGTTGATTGTTTTGCAGCCAGGGCCTCGTGATGCGATGATTCAGTGTTTCATCAAACGAGATAAATCAAAGCTAACCTTTCATCTTTTTCTTTGTTTAAGCCCTGGTAAGCTTTGTAGTTAAGACATAGCTCTGCTTGTGTTTGAGATTCACTTAGTTTCTTAACTAAACAAGTGAAACTATGTTTTTGTTTCAGCTCTAATTGTGGAGAATGGGAAGTTTCTTCTTTCAGCTAAACGAACTCGTAGAACCACTCGGACCGAGTACATTATCTCCATGGATGCTGATAACATCTCAAGATCTAGTAACTCTTACCTCGGAAAGCTCAGGTTCGGTCTGAATCCTTGTGCTCTTAGTGTGATTCTCATTCATATGTTTACTCATTGAGGTCTCTTTCTTTCTTTCTTTTCAGATCAAACTTTCTTGGGACGAAGTTCTTGGTGTACGATACACAACCACCACCAAACACATCTTCTTCTTCTTCTAGTGCACTTATCACTGACCGAACAAGCAGAAGCAGGTTTCACTCAAGGAGAGTTTCTCCCAAAGTCCCATCTGGAAGCTACAACATTGCTCAAATCACATACGAGCTCAACGTGTTGGGCACACGTGGGCCAAGGAGAATGCACTGCATCATGAACTCCATCCCAACTTCATCTCTTGAACCGGGAGGCTCGGTTCCAAACCAACCTGAGAAGCTCCTCCCGCCTCCACCACGCTCTTTTGACGACTCATTCCGCAGCAACATCTCATTCTCCAAGTCATCATTCGACCACCGCTCGGTAGACTTCAGCAGCTCTAGGTTCTCGGAGATGGGAGTGTCCTGCGAGGAAAACCAAGAAGAGACGAGTTTCAAACCGTTGGTTTTGAAGAACAAGCAGCCAAGGTGGCATGAGCAGTTGCAGTGCTGGTGTTTGAACTTCCGTGGACGTGTGACGGTTGCTTCGGTTAAGAACTTCCAGCTTGTGGCCGTGAGACAGCCACCACCAACGCAAGTGACAGGCGGCTCAGCACCGGCTCCTCCAGAGCAAGACAAAGTGATTCTCCAGTTTGGTAAAGTGGGGAAAGATATGTTCACAATGGATTATAGGTATCCATTGTCGGCGTTTCAAGCGTTTGCTATTTGCTTAAGCAGCTTTGACACCAAGCTTGCTTGTGAATAAAGAAGACACACTCATCTCCTTCTACTTCAACATTCATGCTAATCTTTATGTCTCTCTTTATCTATCCTTTTGGTTTCTTTTGGCAAACTCATTTTGTCTTAATACTCAGTTGTTAGTGTGGTGAGAACCAGACGTCTTCTGTTAACCTCTTCTATGTTCTAAAATCATTTGAAAACACGATAATGCAGCCAAACCTCATAAGGAGAATCATTAGTAGAGAAGGATATGAATAGAAGCTTTAGCTTATTGAACATAATGAGCCAAATATTTTGTATTTTCTGTGTTGCTTGGGACCATGTTTCTCCTTGTGGTCATCACGTTGGCGCCTCTGATAGGTGTTCATTGTTTCCAGGGTTTGTATGAGATTATTCAAGAAACCATCCATATCTATGATTTGGTTTCTTGCCATCAAGGTCTCTGCAAGACTAGCTGAGCAAAATCCTTGAAGGCTTCATAAGTGCAGTAAGACAACTCAATGAGCATACCCATTCTTACTCTCCTTATAAGAGCCGGGTCGAGGTTCTGCAAGTGGTTTGTGGTGAAAACTATAATTCTTTCTTGCCCATAAAACTGACCAATACCATCAATGAAGTTTAGAAGTCTTGAGAGTTTCACCGAGTTTACTTCTTTGCTCTGTTCTTCATTCTTCTTCAAGTTGTTGTATCTTCGGATTCTGTTACCAGTGAGAGTTACTGAGAAATTTATGTCTTCAATCACAATAATGGACCTGCTGAATGTTGTTCTTCAGATCCGAGTTGAAGCTCAAGATCATAGATACTGAAGTTTAAAAGATTAGCCATGGCTGCTATCATGGTGGACTTGCCGGTCCATGTTCCCTTGTCAACAAATCTTTCCATATCCCAGATGCATCATTAAATCTGAGAATGTTTCCATATATTTGTTTTGTAACAAAGTTCAGTCTCTAAAACTTAACCACACTATTGCAACGAGAACAAATTCTATAAAGTGGATTTGATTCAATAAGTCTAATGCAAAACCATCAACAAAAGCAATCTTGTTCTTCACATTTAAAACAATATTCATTGCAAGGCTTCAAGTGTTATAGTTAGATCCATCAAAGACCTCATATATTATTGATGTTTCTAGATTGTCTTCACTGGTTAAAAAGTACAGAGACTATTGGATTCTACCAAAATCATGAGATACATTGGACGTGACGAAGTTTGTTGGCATCAGAAAATCTGACGAGGAAGGATTTCTCGAAGATGTCATCGGAATAGATAAAGTCAAATTTTCAGTGGTAGATTCAACGCTATAATACCAATATTAGAAGAGAAATCATGAAATCAAAATTAAAAATTTTGTTACAACAACTATTTATAGTAGCCAATAAACCGGAAATGACTAAACCAACACTGAACCAATACTCCAATGTTCTTTTTCCTCATTTGTATGTACTTCTGTATTTGTTAACCTCTATTTTTTTTGTGTGGAACTTCCCTTGCTCTAGTGGGACAAATGATTCATTAATGCTTCAACTAGGAAGTCTGAGTTTCGAATCCTAAAAGAATACATAATTATACAAATTAATAGAGAAAAAGCTTACAAAAGCATAATCTTCGCATGGTGCAAGAAATACGGTTAAGTGTGGATACCATAGGACGGCTTAGGATGATACAGCCAGACGTGAATCCTCATGAATCATCGTAATATTTCTCATAATTTTTGATAACGTAATTATCCAGCGTTAAAAACACTTTTATATTTTAGTGCATGGATAGTAACGTAGTTGTTAACCGATATATTTCATTCAACAACTTTCAAATAATTTACCAATTTGCAAACATCATTATAAAATTTTGACAATGTGCATAGGCCCAACACAAATACAATTTGCAGTGCGTTATATGTTAACTACTCCATATGTGGGCCAATATTGAAAGTTTTTGTTGTGTGTGTATGCCCAATATTAGTATATTCTCTATCATATAGTTGAGAGATATAAATGAAAATAGGTCAAAATCTCTAAAAAGCAAATTTCTTTTTTGAGTTTGTCTTCGCCGTTTCGTATGAGTTTCACATAATAATCTAAAATTGTCACCGTTATGCCTTTCCTACACTTTCCGGTGATGAATGATTGGGTGTGAATGTTTTTTTTTTTGAATGAATGTGAAATTATATTCAACCAAAAAGACTGTTTTACATCAACTGCTTCATATTTTGAGCTCTGTTTCTAAATTTTAAAATATGAAAAGAGAAATAGAATTAAAGAATGTTCGATGTGTGCATCCTTGAGCCAAACCAAGTTGCTAGACCATCTGCATACCCTTTGTTGCCTAGATGGCAGATTGTGCTAAGTCTGTTTCTGATCGTCCTGTCTATATGTTTCTCAAGTCTGATGGCTGGTGAGGGAGTTTCTCCATGACGGCGATTGTTCCTTTCACGCCAAAGGCAGTGAACCGTAGCTTGGAATACATATCTGATAATAAAGATTCTTATCCTGCTGATTGTAGAATCTTTTATGAGAGCTGCCAAGATATTCCAGTCTGTGGTATAATCATCACCAAGCATTCCTCTCATGAGAGGTCTCCAAATCTGAGCAGAAAACTGATACGAGAAGAATAAATGATTACGGATCTCAACTGTAGCTTGGCACAGAACACACTGTGTGTTGACATTGGCATTCCATTTTTCCATTCGATCCCCTGTAGTAAGTTGGTTTTGAATTGCTAACCACATGATGAAAGCGAATTTAGGTGTTCCATAAGCAAACCATACACTCTTACCCCATGAACAACTCGCAGTCTCTCTGAGTTGCTCCCATGTGTTTTTGGCTGAGAATTTCTTGCTAAACTTGTTCTCATTTTGTTTCCAGAGCTGTACATCTTCATCCTCCACCCAAGTTTGCCTTTTCTTTTCTATCTCACCCTCAACCTGGTTCAGAAGTAACACTCTATGCCTTCTACGTCTGTGATTGTTCAAGACATCTTTCACTGTTGCATTTGCTGCTACTCCCAAGTCTATGTAGCCTCTGGTTCCAAATAAATCATACAGTATACCCATATCAGTCCAGCAGTCAAACCAAAAGGAAGTAGTAGCACCATTTCTAACTTCAACTTTGTAGAAATTTTTTGCCAAAAAACGAGCTTTCAAGATTTTAGTCCACATCCACGAACCAACTTTGGATGTTTCCTTTAGTGACCAGAAGGAATTCTTGCGGATGAGATACACTTTTATCCATTTCACCCACAGAGAGTTTGAAGTACACAATCTCCAAATAAGTTTTAAGCAGCTGATCTTATTGACTACCTTCAAAGATCGAATGCCCAGTCCCCCTTCTTTTTTTGGTTTACAAACATCCACCCACGCGATCTTGGCATTACTCGTTTTCATGTCCGGGCCTGACCAGAGAAAAGCCGAACACAACCTCTCAATTTCTGAAATGCAACCACTTGGTAGCCTAAATGCCGATAACCAGAAGCTTGTCAAATTCATTATCACCGAATTAATAAGTTGTAACCTACCTGCGTAGGATAAATATCTTGCCGTCCAAGAACACATACGGTTTCTTATTTTTTCCACCAGAGGTAAGTAATCACTGACCGTCATGCCTTTTGTCAATAGAGGAAGACCTAAATATCTAACTGGTAGAGTGCCGGTGTCGAATGGAAACATATCAGTGATAACATCTCTACTTTCCGAGCTTACCCCAACTAAGTACATAGTTGATTTTTCCAAGCTTATCTTTAGACCCGAATATTTAGCAAACTCATCAAAAAGTGAGAGAATACCTTGCACAGATCGCAAATGGCCATCAGAGAAGATCATGAGATCATCGGCGAAACACAAATGGGTGAGGGCTATATTCTTGCACCGCGGATGATAACCTATCTGCCCATTACGCGCAGCTTCATCCACCATCATTGATAACACATTCATGCTGATAACAAACAAATAAGGGGATAAAGAGCAACCTTGTCGCAGTCCCCGAACACTCTTAAAGTAACCAGCCAGCTCCCCATTGATTTGGACTGAGAATGATGCTGTAGAAATGCATAGGTTGATCCAATGTATGAACTTGCTAGGCATATTCAGTGTTTTAAGAGTGGTGAGCAGAAACGGCCACTGGACAGAATCAAAAGCTTTGGATATATCGATTTTTATAGCACATCTTGAGGATATGGACTCCTTGTGGTAGTCTTTTACTAGCTCAGTAGCAAGTAGGAGATTTTCCATTAGTAGTCTATCCTTCACAAAAGCAGACTGGTTCATGGCAATGAACTTCGGGAGAATGCTCTTTAGTCTACTCGCAAGAATTTTTGAGATGACCTTGTACAACACGTTGCAGCAGGAAATAGGCCTATAGTCTTTCATCTCTTTGACTCCTTCTCGCTTGGGAATGAGAGCTAGAATAGTAGCATTCATCCCTTTTGGTAGAAAACCTGTCAGAAAGAAAGATTGAATGGCCACTGTTACATCATTTCCAATGATAGGCCAGCTTGCTTTGAAAAATTCGCATGTATAACCATCTGGACCTGGTGATTTATTCCCCGGCATATGGAAAATAACATCCCTTATCTCTTGTGAAGATACCTCTTTTTCCAGGTTTTCTCTATCCAACTCACTGCATCTGAAATCCAGTAACTGTGCAAGCCTCTCTTCTGATATGCCTTCATAATCCTCTGGAATCTTGGTGAGAAACTCATGAAAGTATTTCTCAGCCTCACTCTTTATTTCTTCTTCAGTAGATAACAGTTCCCCATTAGCACATTGAATCTCTTTTATGGCATTTTTCATCTCCCGGATCTTTACTGCATTGTGGAAGGCCTTGTTGTTCCCATCTCCTACCTGCATCCAGTGCAATTTTGATTTCTGCTTGTAATATTCCTCCTCCAAATCAGCAAGTAACTGCCATTTATTAAAAGCCAAGGATTCTGCTCTGATAGATTCAACAGTAGGATTAAGCATTGTTTCTTTTTGCCGTTCACACAGATCAGTGTAAGCTTGTTTTGCTCTCATAGGTAGCTTCCCAAACCGAGCTTTCCCTATAGCCCTGAGCTGCGGTTTCAGTGTCTTCAACTGCTTTGAGAGCCTAAAAAGAGCAGAAGTTGAGTGGAAAAGGGGTGCAGTTTCTTTCCATTGCTCCTCCATGGTTGAGGTGAACTCCGGCATTGAGGCGAGTGAGTTGATAAACTTGAATGGTTTCTTGCGATTTTCCATTTCTGCCAGCATCTGGATGCGACATCTGAGATGATCTGAGCAACCTCCGCTCTCAAAAGCACCATACACTTGTGATTTTGTGTGAAGCCAAACGTCATTCACTAGTACTCTATTTAGTTTTTTACAGACCAATCCTTTGTCTCTTTTATTACACCATGTGTATAATGGCCCTGTAGTGCTCATATCTGTCAGAGAACAATACTTGGTAAGATCTTGGAACTCCCTCATACCTGCCCGGAACGTAGGCGAATCCTCAAAACCAGAATGTTCATCCATTTGTAAAGTCTCATTAAAATCTCCCATTATCATCCATGATTTATTCTAAACAATGGTGAGTCGTGGTGAGATTTCAGATCCTCCCATAAGCCTCTGCGTTCCTCCATAGTGTTTAAAGCATAAACAAACGTACAAAAAAACTCCTCCATCCCTTCTTCCAGCAATACGGAACAAGTAATCAACTGATCTGTTTTAAAAACCGGTGTTAGCCAGACTGATGATTTCCATACTACCCAGATATGACCAAGCCTGTTATGTTCATAATTTGACATAAAAGAAAAATCCTTGAAAACCGTTGAGGCGATCTCTGTGGCTCTCTTTTCCTTGACTCTTGTTTCTATGATACAACCAAATAGCATTGCTGACATGTTCATCCATTTACGGACCACAAACTGTTTTGATTTTTTATTAAACCCACGAATATTCCAGAAGAAACTCGACATCAGAGATTTTTCCGGGTATTCCTCCTGGTTTGAGTACTAGGAACTGTCTCCCTAGTTGTTTATGTGTCTGAGAAGAATTTGTGATTATTCTTGGAGATACGTGGTAAAGACTGACGTGTCGTTCCTTCCACCTCAACTGATGTAGAACTTTCAGTAATCTTCTCCTCCTCTTGTTTGTTACTTTCAGCATTAACCACCCGATTCTTTTCAATTACAACCTCATCCTCCACTACTGTTTCTGATGTGTCCTCTAGCATATCCCCATTCTCATCAGACTGGTCCAATGCCGCAAACTTAGATGGCGATATGATCACCACTTGTCCATACTGCAGGTTACTGTTCTGTTTTCCCGGACTTTTGCTTGCCTTAGAAGGGTTTACCGTTGACCATTCCTCCAGAAATTGTCCCTCTTCCAAACCATCTTCATTTGTCTCATCAGTTTTTCCAGCCTGAGTCATCTTACTTTCTACCACTTTTTGACCAGAGTCTACTCTTATTGGAGTACTGTTTGTTGGAGAGTTCAAGTTACTCTTCTCCTCAAGACCCTCAAATTGTTCTCCCTCCTTTACCTCTGCAGTTTTCTGTGTATCTATGGCAGAAGTGTCCTTAATCACACAAACTTTTTCCAAATGACCCCACTTCTCACACTTGTTACACCTTAGAGGTAACCACGGGTATATAAAATCCACCATTGTATTCTTCCCATTCTTGTAGAATTTTATTGACGTTGGCAAATCCTTTGTAAGATCAACATTTACGAAAATCTTTGCAATATCAAAATTTGCGCATGAAGCTGTTTCCGGATGCAATCTTACTGGTTTTCCCACTGCACTAGTGATGAAACTCAAACCTTCCCAAGAGAACATATTCATGGGCACATTCTTGAGATGAACCCACATTGGAACCGAGTCCTCTTCTTATTTTGATTTTTCAGTGATTGGAGACCACTTTGAAACCACCATTGGCACCCCTGCGATGTTCCATGTACCACGTCTGATAATTCTTTCCCTCAACTGCTTGTCTTCTATACGAAACTTCATTGATCTCGCATTCACCTCATACACATCTATCATCTGAGTTTTGTCCCCCTGTGTCCAAATCTTGTTAACGATGACATGAACTTTGGCTACATGAGGAGCCTCAGACAAATATCGTCCAATAACAAAGTCTTCCCATAAGGGATATGCATTATCAATTACTTCATCTGGGATTTCTACCGAACGTTCCCCATCCACTATAGGGATCTCAAAATCATACTTTTTCAAAGTTTTCTTATCTCTCGCAATTGTAGCCCACGATGCTTTCTTCTGAGTTTCCTGAGTCTTAGAGGTCTCCTTGCCATCCTGAGACGGTTGCGACACCCTCTCCGTCACCGGAGGAGGCGGTTGCGACATCTGGCCGCCCCTTGAAACAGCTGAGATTTTTTTTAACCTAATCGCCAAAAAAATCGCCCCTTAGCAAAACACTTCGTTTCTTCTAGCAAAAAGTCATTATGTTAATATATGCAGGGTGTGAATGTTGGAATTCACTCAAAGCTACTCATCACTTCCTCGACCTTCAGCTTTCTTGTGTTTTCAACCAATTTCTTTCATTATATATACGAACCAGATGTTAGGACCCCGAAGATCTGGTCATCTCACAATCATCTTTCTTTACAAACTACCTCTAAAAGTAGGTACTATAATGGTTAATTTTCAACTTTCTCTCTCTTAGTTTAAGCTCGGAATGGGAAGAAGTTAGAGAGTTAATGAAGATTGATACAATTCTAGTAAATGAGAAGTTTTTTTTATCACTTTACCATTATATAAAACAACTATATCCCGCGTGAAATACAAACAAACTACTAATATATAATTAAGTAGTGTGTATTGCAAAAATCAAGTAACTTTGTAATTTTAGTCTCTAGAGTGCTTTATTAAAATTCACAATAAAACAATACTTCAAATAACCACTAAGTTAATCACCATTAATAAGTTTGTAAATCATATATATGTGTAACATCCTGATTTAGGTTATATGTGGAAAGACTTTAGAGAATTGATTTGATTATCTATGTCATTAAAAGTGCACTTACATTTTCCGTAACATATTTCTTTAGAATTTTAGGGTTAAGTGTGTTTATGCTAGAGTAGTGAAAGAATGGATGACCTATTGGAAAGTGACTCGCGATACCGTGTGAGAGAGACCAAAACACGGAGAAAAAATTATGTGATAATTGCAGAGATAATAAACAAAAGTTTCAAGTATTCCAAAATTAAAACATGGTTATTGGACGAAATGGAACCTACAAACCGAAAGAGGACGTGAAACCCCATTAATCATAGACGGTCGGGGGCGTTACAATATGCTTCTCTACCCCCTTGTTGTTCCTTTCTTCATTCCATGTGTTTCTCTATCTTTTTACTTTTGTTCTGCCCCACTAAAACTTATCTTGAAAGTGTGGCTGTGTTATTAAGCTTTTTACATTTTCTCAAAAAATGTGTTAAACGAATTATCCACAATTTTATAAGGAACAGTTCAAAAAATGACACGTGTTCCTTTAGAGTATCAAAAATACAAGATGGTGACTATGCATAGAGTTCCGGTACCACGAATTGATTGATTTTACATACGTCGAAACCCTTGTCAAGTTGCAAAGCATGTCCCTTTTCTTTTTGCCGCCAGCCTTGTTCTTTAGTTCGTTACTGCTTTGATAGTTGCTAAAGTCTTAGGTAACTTTTTATTTCATATAACCATCAAGTTCCGTGTATTTCTATAGTTCTCTACGATCCGTACTCACCTGGGCCACTTTTTTTTTTATAATATTTGAGGCTGATCCATAAGTCTAAACAATCCATTATTAAATCTAGCATACACTCGATTTGGACCCAGTAGCAATATAACAATAACCTTTTCAAATAAATTGTGGCTGTTTTTCCTAAATATTTTCATTGGAACACCACCGTAGATGATTTTTTTTTATTTTGAACAAAATCTGGTTTTTAAAAAACTAGGAATTTACCTTTCTTTAAAATATTCCACAATTTTTTTTACAAATGTGGCTACCAAGTTGGTTTAAAGAAAATTTTCATTTTACCACATTATTGGTACAATTTTTCATTTTTACTTTCATTAAATAGACATTTTCAAAAATACCACCTTTTAAAAGATAATTTTTTAAAAAAAATCAATTAGAATCCTAAATTTTACATTCTTAAACCTTACCCCATCCTACACTACCCCTTAACTCTGAACCTTAAGTATTAGATTAATTAACCTAATGGTTATAAATGTGTTTTTTTTTCTTTTAAAAAACAAATGTAAAAGTGATTAAAGTAAACATAAAAATGATATAAGAAAAATGATATTTTTAATAATTTCCCTTGGTTTAAACGCAATTGTTTGTGTTATTATTTATATGTCAAATCCACCGTGAGAAGAATACTTTATGTCAGAAATAGTATTAGCAAAAATTGGCTCTCGGTTTAGTAGAGATTAAGACCCAAAGTCTAAATTTCCATGAAAATACAATGTTTTTTTTTTTACAATTTCTATATTTTCACTCATGAATTGAATTTATTTCCATTCACTAGAGCTATTTTAAGGTTTAGTATCAGTATTAAAATGTAAAATGTTTTCTTACTCTTAATATTCTTATAGCAAAAGTAGATGAGTATATATGCTATCTTACCATCTAATGATGTAACATAAACCCATAAAAGGGGAAAGATCAAAATTCAAGGCTAAATTTGCAGACTACTTACATGTTGTCCCTGCCTTGAGTCTTAAGAGTTAAGAATTCTGAAAAAATGTATAGAGAAATATGTTAAATTAAATTTTATATTGGAAACACACAGAAAATGCATTTTTTTTTCAAATGCGCCAACACTTCAGTTATCTAATGGTTGAATAATCAATGATTCTAATAAAATCTAAATGGTTTAACTCAGGTGTATAAACGAAGGGAACCAATAATGTATAAACGAAAAGTACGAACATTATCAAATAACACGAGTCTATAAATTCTCCCACAGCCACTAAATTAACTCTTACTTCTATCAAAAGCCTCTTGGTCCTTTGGTCTCTTTAGTCTCTTTATCTTATTTCTCTCGCTCTCTCTAATAAGCAAAGCTTATGGAACAAATAATGTCAAATATAATAAAGAAGAGGTGTGATGAAAATGAAGAGGACGCAGAGCAGAGAAAAGGGCCTTGGACGCTTGAGGAAGACACTCTTCTCACTAATTACATTGCCCATAACGGTGAAGGCAGATGGAATCTGCTCGCTAAATCTTCTGGTAATATTCCTTTTCTTTTATTTTTTTTTCTTGTTTTTTCCCAACAAAATACAATACCTACACTTGATGTGTTCACGACACTTTAACACATAAGGTTAATTGGTCTAGAATTGATAATTAAATACTGACACTTCATATTATAATCAGTTTGCATTAAAGATTGATTTCTGACTTATTAATCAATAAAAATAACAGGGCTAAAGAGAAAAGGAAAAAGTTGTAGATTACGATGGTTGAATTACCTTAAACCCGACATAAAGCGAGGGAATCTCACTCCTCAAGAACAACTCTTAATCCTCGAACTTCATTGTAAATGGGGTAATAGGTATGTTACTCTACTTTGTTCATGTTTTTTCTTTAGCTTCTTAAATTAATTAATTTGTATTATCTCCTTTTATGTTTATATGATGATTTGATTAAAATTATGAAGATTAGAAAATTACACATGTCTTTTACTCAGTGTTCTAAAGATCGGTCTAGGCGGCGCTTAGGCGTCCTTATAGTCTGCAACACGGGGACAACCGGCTAGCAATTTTGAGAACATTACTTTTACTTGTCTAAACAATAAACACCCGTCTAAACAATAATTCTCTATAAAACATCCGACAACCGGCTAGCGATTTTGAGAACATTACTTTTACTTGTTCCCCTTTTAAACATAATTCACTGATTTACTCTTGTACCAAACAAAACAATTTAACCACTAATAAAAGACACTTTATAATACATATGGTCATCAAAGGTAAATTAAAATTAACCTTTTGCGTTAATTTTTCTATTAAATAAAAAAATGCAGAACTACAATGTAACATGTTGTTTGCAGGTGGTCCAAAATTGCTCAATATTTACCCGGAAGAACGGACAATGATATCAAAAACTATTGGAGAACTAGAGTGCAGAAACAAGCACGCCAGCTCAATATCGATTCCAGCAGCCACCAGTTCTTGGAAATTGTACGTAGCTTCTGGGTTCCAAGATTGATCCACAAGATCAAAGATAACTCAAACACCAACACTAAAGCTCTTCCTACGGATTCACTTGGACCCGTCTTACCAAACAACGATTACTTACATAATTCTAGTTTCAAGAACATAGATTGTTCCACTTCCATGTCTCAAGATCTGACGAAAAATTCACAGTTTATGGACTTGTCTGATCTTGAAACCACCAGTTCAATGCACTTGGAGGGATCACGAGGGAGTAGCATTCAATATGTGAATGAAAATCATAGGTCTTTCCCTTGCCTGGAGGAGGAGTACATAGTGACCACCATGGGCAATTCAGACATTTTACCAATGCAGGATTGTCACGTAGAAGATTCGACTTACGAGGAGGATGTGACACAAGATCCAATGTGGAACATGGATGATATTTGGCAGTTTGAGGAGTACGCACCTTTTAATTAATTAGGTTGTGGAACCCATTGAAATGGATGTTCTTAAAACCTCAAACAAGTTTATATTCTATCATATTTTTGTATGCTTGTTATAGCTTATAGTTAAATCTGGATTAACTGATGATATAAAGTTCAAAGAGAGCTAATGAAAAACTGTTACGTAACATTAATGTTCTATAGTGTGTTACGTACGTAGAATAATTAGGTCGATCGTAATATATGTTTTGACTAACAGGGCCGTCTCAAATTATTTATGGGCCATGTTCAAAAAAAAAAAATTAATGATATATTTAATAATATAATAAAATATTTTTAAAAATATCTCTTTGTATATATTAAATGTTTCTTTTGAAAATTATAAAACATAAATTTAGTGATATATCTAAAAATATAAAGTTTTAGACTATAATATATATTTATTTTTAAAAGTATTCATAATAATTTTTATTTTTAGATTTAGGTTATGTTCGACATCTCTACTGCTGTTAGACGGCCCTGTTGACTAATGATGAGGAGGTGACAACTGATAGACTAGACTAGTGCTCGTCTTTGAATATCAAACCGTTGTCATTTTCGTTGGTTTAATTAGATCTTCTGAAAGAGAACAAATCTAAACTCACCTCTGCATGTGAAACCATCCCAAATCTATGATTCATATACACACAATGTTAAATCAAAGAAAATGACGCTGAGATAGTGAAAGTTCTAAAAAAAAAATTGATGAATTGTTTCTTTGAAATTAGACGTGTGCATGGTAGATAAGTCGACGATAAGCCTTTACGTTTGACATTATGTGATTACTTTGTTTTTAATGAATTACAGGATACGATCATTTTTTGTGCTGTGATAGTTTCTAACTCAATATCTTCTCAAGAAACATATGAATCTAAGATAAGTATATTATATACATATAAAACATCTCCTATATATTAAAATGGAATATTTTTAATGAATAACTTTAAAAGTGTAAACTGTTCACAAGAATGCTATTATATTATGTTGATGTGTCAACACAAGAAGATTTCTAACACTTTCCTTAAATAATCATTTTCTTACTAAACATTCCACCATATTAATTTAAAATCCCTTATATTTACTAATGATACCATATAATATAATTTTACTACTAAAGCTTTTATATAATTTAAGTAGTTAAATATTTTTGCTGATTAGATATGTATTAGATTATCACGTTTGTAAATTAGTGTTTTAGCAAATAATTTTGTTCCTCACAACCCGTGAGTTTTCAGAGTGAAATATTCGACAACAATCTTTATACCTTATATTATTCTTGAAACATTACAACATATTTTGATAGCCACATATTATCATTACGATGATTCTTAGAATTCTTAGAAAAATAGGTTGGTTCATCTAAACATATATTATAATTTTTATTAAACTAACTATCAAATTAATTATTAGTGTATAAAAGAATATTTTCCATTTTTCCTTAGAAAAAGTTACGGAGTTACCTAATATGGTTAACATATAAATGAAAATTAATAATTTTGAATAATAAACATTTGATAACCATTTTTGTATCCTCCATCAATTTTTTTAATTTTAATAAAGAAATTAAACAATCACATCAAGCATATAATAAAAATTTTGAAATTTTCTTATATGCTATAATTTGAATTTTTTAAACGGTTCTAAATTACTAAGAGGGTAAAAATTCACATTGAAATTTTTTTATCAATGGTTTAATTTTTTATTATAAAATTTTTTAAAAAATCATTAATCATATAAATATGAAGTCTCATTTAATATATATTCATATTAAACAGACATATATATATATATCATTTAAATTAAAATATATATCATATATAAAATACATAAGCATGTTAGTTTTAAAGTTTGCATTGAATAGAAAGCCCCAATTAATAAATATTCATATTAATAAAAATAATATTTTGTTATAGAAAATATAATAAAATTTTAATAATCATATGAGTATGAAGCCTGAATTAATAAATATTTATATTAAATATACCATATATATGTCAATATCATTTAATTTTAATTTTAATTATATACCATATAAATAAAAAATGATTATTTTTATTTTTTATCAATAAAAATATTGTAAATAAAAAGAGGGATTTTTTTATGTGATTACTCCAATTTAATTATATACATAATAGATTATATGATTTAACTTACTTTTTTCTGTAGGAAATAGTATAATATATACTTATTGCAGTTTGCTTTCGTTTAATGTCAACGGAAACACGCTTCGTATACATTTATAAATGGGAACTGGATCATGTTATTTCGAAAAGACAACATTCTCATTGGCTCTGAGAAAGTGAAGCTGTTGACCTGTCCTCAGGGGATGATCGGTGGATAGGATTGAGTAACGAATGCTCCATGCAGTAGATATAGATGCTACGTAGGATCATTGTAGGAACACTCCTATCTATAAATGATATCATATATAAAATACATAAGCATGTTAGTTTTAAAGTTTGCATTGAATAGGAAGCCCCAATTAATAAATATTCATATTAATAAAAATAATATTTTGTTATAGAAAATATAATAAAATTTTAATAATCATATGAGTATGAAGCCTAAATTAATAAATATTTATATTAAATATACCATATATATGTCAATATCATTTAATTTTAATTTTAATTATATACCATATAAATAAAAAATGATTATTTTTATTTTTTATCAATAAAAATATTGTAAATAAAAAGAGGAATTTTTTTATGTGATTACTTCAATTTAATTATATACATAATAGTTACTCGTTTCTTAGTTATTCGTTATATTTATTATTGCATGATATATACATGATTACAAAATAAATAATAATATATATAAATAATTTTATACATAATTAATGTTATTCTGCGGAAATATCAAATATTATTTGATCAAATCATTTTTAAAATACAATTCTTCATATTGAAGTGAAATGGTGAATTATAACATCCTAATGATATCAATGAAACCCAATGTAAATTAAATAGATTAAAAAATATCAACAAACATAACTCTATTCATCAACCTTATATAGACCGTCTAGGATTATACATTTGGTAACTTATGACATGATGATTAAACGATCGAAAATAATATCTAACAATTATTAATATATAAATTTCACTACACGTATGCGCGTGGATAATCACCTAATATTTAAAATATTTGGGCGTAATTGTTACATTATAGATACGCACCATATACATTCGCAACTTAATTAGTCATTACTTATATTTTTCTCCTTATCTTCCCTATGCCTCCACCAAAAACTATAAAAAATCTGTAATACATACAGGTTGTTTAGTTTTCATGTACAACAAATATTCATCTGCATAATTACATTTAAGAGGGACTTGTTCTGTCTCCACTTGAGATACACATATAGTCCCTCAAGAGTTTCAACTTAGTGGAGAAAGGTAGTTTAATTTTCAGTTGTGAAAATGAAGTGTATACTCTTGGACTACTTAGAGGTAATTAGTTCCTATGCACTACTTCCAAATAAAAGTTTTAAAAGACGTTTATACTTTTGGAGGTCAGTTCATGGAAACTTTAGAATGATTTAGACTCAAAAGGCATTATAAAGTTGCAATAAACTTTTAATTCGTTTTTTCGAGGTCAGGAAGGCAAGAGTACATACATTTATTTCATTACTTTTTAGTCTTTGACAGAGATGAAAGTTTGTGCATGCTTTGTCTCCTTCTCACCTCCAATAATTCAAGTTTTGTATGGATCACATTTTTATGAGATAAATAGAAAATAAAAGCTTACATAATATAATATATACATATATATATATATATACATGTGTGTGTCATGCAACATTTCGCAAACTGTCTTAACCAGTACGAATGGACTTATCGGCGCCGCTCCAAGCCATATTTTATAGGTCACGTCTTCACTTATCAAATTTTTGGATATACTGCTATAAAATTGCTCGGAATTTTGAAAGTTTAAAGTGATTTTTTGTTAAACTACTCTAGAATATCATCTAAAACTATGGGATTTAAGTTTTGAAATTTTAACTAAGAAATTCCAACCAAACCTTCACTTGAAACCAACTTAAAATATTTTCAATAACAGTGGATTTCAAAGTATTTTATGAAATGTCAAATTCAATAATAGTAGATTTTAAATGTGTTTTCAAAATTCATGTTTGAATAACAGTAGATTTATCATTTTAATACAAATCATCTAAAATTCTCATTTCAATACATCTTGTAGGAACCTTATTTTACTACAATGGAGACAACTGATATTTGTAAAGATATTAAGAACATAAATAAAAATTACAATACCAAAGAAAATGAATAAAGAAGAATTGCAGAGTCGAGATGGTTAATCTCTTTCCTTAAATCTTTAAACGCCCCGTAGTGTGACGGTTGCATAGCGCTCAGATTCCCAGGATACAACTGCAGCATTGTTTCTGTTTACCATCACCGAAAAACAGAATCTATCGACCCTAATTTTGTGTTGCACTCTCAGACTCAAAATAAAAAAAATACTAGCATAACTATTCTAAGTGGGAGACTTGTTTCTTTTCTTAGATCTATTGGATATCTTTTTCTATAATGCTAACAAGCCCTTTTATAGAAAAATAATGAGAAGCACAAAGTTTCATTTTCAACAAAGAAATGAAACCTCCATGGTGCACTAATGGAGAGTTTAATTCTTGTCAATTATTATGTGAACTTATTTCACATTTTGACCAAGAAATTAAAAAGTAAACTTATTGTTGTTTGACCAAATCAAACCAAATAATATACTTTCAAATGGATTTCTTTTTTATATTTTATCAATATAAAAGATCAACATATATTTGGTTTATAAGATTATGTTAATGAACATATAGTCTAACTAACAAATCAAAACCTAAATCCAATCAAATTTCCAATGTGTGTATTTGCTACTTTGTATAAGTTTCTCAAATCACACACATTGAACCTCCATTTCTCATTCACATAAAACTCATTTTTGACATATGAATACACTATTCATAATGTCCATAAAAATAGTTCCAACAATCCCCCACATGAATAGAAATGTCTCTAGACACTAGACGACTCGATAGACTTGACTTCCTAGACAAGACTCAACAAGACTCTACTTAAGGACTTTTGAGAGTACAAGCGAAAAATCCACTGCATGATGAGTTGGTAGCATTTTTCAGCCTTGAACCAGTCATTGTTAATAGCTATCGGATTTACTCGAACAGGAGGTGGCCATGATATCTTGAACCCCCCGAACTTTGGTGTAAACCGAGACAATAGCTATAACACAGCTTCATTCTCTCACAAAACTAGGTTCTCTGTTGTGTTCATTTTGGCCGTGAACAGTCCTGGTTAATCATGAGTGAACTTGGAGAATATAGCCTTTCCTTCATTCTCCTAGAAACGGCCCCATTTCACACTCACAAGGTGATTTGCCATTAGCTTTGTTTAGAGGAGTATCATGTACTACTCCATTCATATCTCAAAGCTATGGACACAAATCATTAAAAGCAAATGCTTATCCTCTATTCCTTACATGTAGCACTGTTTAATCATCATAGGAATTGGGTATAGACCGAAGTCTTACAGTGCTTTGGGCAGATTTAGTTTGACTTAGTTGTCTCCTTGAACCTATTTCTTGGGATCTCCAGTCAGTTAGGTAGAGTTACCGCCAAACCTCATCTTAATTTTCATAGGCTTTAACCCATTCCTCTTGATGATATAACAATATGATCTCATGACACACCTTTAATATAAGGATCCTAGGTTGTCATCATAATGAACATAATCTCTTGAGATTAGTCGAGATCAATTGTCCAATGATGTTTGTCATCTTCTTTTAAGATACAATTAACCATTATATACAATTAACTCAATGCATGACATTAGTTTTTTTTTGTCATATTGTGATAATTATCACTAAGTTCATGTGATCTTTTGCCAATGACTTTATATGGTAAGCAAAGCTTCTCCCCACATTTCTTGTGATAACTTACAATATGCATATTTACATTTAACATCTCTTAAGAGTTTAGAGAAATTGATCTACAACTCTTTTTAGATTTAAATGAATAAAAAGCAATTTCGAAAATTAATATACTTTTCCACAAAAAATTTTCATTTTCAGAAATTCACATTTTACATACAACTATTTTCATAGTTCTCTCAAGTTGATTTATAAATCCAACTTATATGTTTTGGATTTTTCCAAAAACATTTCTTTTTGCTTTTTAGCAAATATACATATCATTACAAGATATTAATTATGTCATCAAACCACAATTATATATGGTTATTCTCAACCATTTTAACTTTAGAAACTACAATAAACATGTCAGTTTCAGTCATATTAATATGAGATTTCTCATTTTTTTCCATAATCAATCTTTATACGGCTCACGTTAAAGCATTGATAAAATATGAATTTTTGATCATTATCAACAACATTATACTATTTATGGCAAATGATTCATATGTGGCAGACCTCTCCCAAATTTAATTTGGGGCGTCGACTCACGAAATCGATTTCCATCAATATCTTTTGATCTTTTTAAAGATCGAAATGTTTCTTTATAAGCATAGTATCACCATACTTGAAACTTAAATCATTTTCCTTCTTTTATACTCAGACATACACTTAATAATTATATTAAGTTAGCTCACCAATCTGAAACACCAAATCAAAACGTTAGCCATTTTTAATAATTAAAACAAATAATTATCTTAACCTAGTCAAGGCATTAACACACATTGACCAGTTTAAAGAAACGTTTTGGCTACTTAGTAACAAAAGTTGAGATGTCAAGATGAAAGCTCTAAAGTCTTATCAGTTTTCGTTAGCAATTTTCATGCAAAATTCATGGAAGTTGCAAGAAAAATTATTTTAAAAAAATAATCTAATAGATCATGCAATAAGAAGCGTAAGTTATGAAACGAATGCTCAAAAATGAATCCAAATCATGATCAAACAATGAACATAAATGATATATGCACAGTCCATGTAAGTTAGAACGCGATCAAAACTAATAACCGATTGATCCAAGTCGCATAATGATTATTTTGAAATAATCCAACAAATTCTATTCCAGCACCTTCTCAACTTGTTCTTAACAAAAAAAAACAACTTCACAAATATCAGTATTGTTAGTGCAAGGCAAAAATAATTTTAAAGATTTAAGAGTGTATGAACCTTATTTTACTACAATGGAGACAACTGATATTTGTAAAGATATTAAGAACATAAATAAAAATTACAATACCAAAGAAAATGAATAAAGAAGAATTGCAGAGTCGAGATGGTTAATCTCTTTCCTTAAATCTTTAAACGCCCCGTAGTGTGACGGTTGCATAGCGCTCAGATTCCCAGGATACAACTGCAGCATTGTTTCTGTTTACCATCACCGAAAAGCAGAATCTATCGACTCTAATTTTGTGTTGCACTCTCAGACTCAAAATAAAAAAAAATACTACCATAACTATTCTAAGTGAGAGACTTGTTTCTTTTCTTAGATCTATTGGATATCTTTTTCTATAATGCTAACAAGCCCTTTTATAGAAAAATAATGAGAAGCACAAAGTTTCATTTTCAACAAAGAAATGAAACCTCATGGTGCACTAATGGAGAGTTTAATTCTTGTCAATTATTATGTGAACTTATTTCACATTTTGACCAAGAAATTAAAAAGTAAACTTATTGTTGTTTGACCAAATCAAACCAAATAATATACTTTCAAATGGATTTCTTTTTTATATTTTATCAATATAAAAGATCAACATATATTTGGTTTATAAGATTATGTTAATGAACATATAGTCCAACTAACAAATCAAAACCTAAATCCAATCAAATTTCCAATGTGTGTATTTGCTACTTTGTATAAGTTTCTCAAATCACACACATTGAACCTCCATTTCTCATTCACATAAAACTCATTTTTGACATATGAATACACTATTCATAATGTCCATAAAAATAGTTCCAACAATCCCCCCACATGACTAGAAATGTCTCTAGACACTAGACGACTCGATAGACTTGACTTCCTAGACAAGACTCAACAAGACTCTACTTAAGGACTTTTGAGAGTACAAGCGAAAAATCCACTGCATGATGAGTTGGTAGCATTTTTCAGCCTTGAACCAGTCATTGTTAATAGCTATCGGATTTACTCGAACAGGAGGTGGCCATGATATCTTGAACCCCCCGGACTTTGGTGTAAACCGAGACAATAGCTATAACACAGCTTCATTCTCTCACAAAACTAGGTTCTCTGTTGTGTTCATTTTGGCCGTGAACAGTCCTGGTTAATCATGAGTGAACTTGGAGAATATAGCCTTTCCTTCATTCTCCTAGAAACGGCCCCATTTCACACTCACAAGGTGATTTGCCATTAACTTTGTTTAGAGGAGTATCATGTACTACTCCATTCATATCTCAAAGCTATGGACACAAATCATTAAAAGCAAATGCTTATCCTTTATTCCTTACATGTAGCACTGTTTAATCATCATAGAAATTGGGTATAGACCGAAGTCTTACAGTGCTTTGGGCAGATTTAGTTTGACTTAGTTGTCTCCTTGAACCTATTTCTTGGGATCTCCAGTCAGTTAGGTAGAGTTACCGCCAAACCTCATCTTAATTTTCATAGGCTTTAACCCATTCCTCTTGATGATATAACAATATGATCTCATGACACACCTTTAATATAAGGATCCTAGGTTGTCATCATAATGAACATAATCTCTTGAGATTAGTCGAGATCAATTGTCCAATGATGTTTGTCATCTTCTTTTAAGATACAATTAACCATTATATACAATTAACTCAATGCATGACATTAGTTTTTTTTTTGTCATATTGTGATAATTATCACTAAGTTCATGTGGTCTTTTGCCAATGACTTTATATGGTAAGCAAAGCTTCCCCCACATTTCTTGTGATAACTTAAAATATGCATATTTACATTTAACATCTCTTAAGAGTTTAGACTAGCATAACTATTCTAAGTGGGAGACTTGTTTCTTTTCTTAGATCTATTGGATATCTTTTTCTATAATGCTAACAAGCCCTTTTATAGAAAAATAATGAGAAGCACAAAGTTTCATTTTCAACAAAGAAATGAAACCTCCATGGTGCACTAATGGAGAGTTTAATTCTTGTCAATTATTATGTTGTTATTGTTATTGTTGTTTGACCAAATCAAACCAAATAATATACTTTCAAATGGATTTCTTTTTTATATTTTATCAATATAAAAGATCAACATATATTTGGTTTATAAGATTATGTTAATGAACATATAGTCCAACTAACAAATCAAAACCTAAATCCAATCAAATTTCCAATGTGTGTATTTGCTACTTTGTATAAGTTTCTCAAATCACACACATTGAACCTCCATTTCTCATTCACATAAAACTCATTTTTGACATATGAATACACTATTCATAATGTCCATAAAAATAGTTCCAACACATCTCCCTATATGTAATAGCAATATGAAGCGCAGTTTCACCGAGGGTTTCTTTACACTCACAAAAATAAGGATGTAACCAGATCTCATATTCGCATGGTATGAAACAGCTACAACTAGGTATAATTCTGTCTTGTACTAACTTGGCAAAACGACTTGACTATAAACACCTCTACACAAGCTTCGTTTTTCTTTATGACTTATATCTTCTATAGCAGTACTAGTATTAAAGGAAAATATAAAAAACGTGTTATAAAAACCTGTCTAGATACTTAGATAGCCATCGTTAAATTTGTCACTATTCTCTCCCTCAAATCACCATCTTCACCCATTTTAGTCTACTACAAAAAATCATAGACGTGTATTCAGGGGAATCCAAGAAAAATGGAAATTGGAGAAACAATGGCCATATAAACTTTTTGATGGTCAAACTTGTTCACGGGTGATGTTGTTATAGAGTCGTGTGTTTTTGTTGGAATAGTAATCAGTCAAATTTAGTGACCAACGAAAATGTTGTGACTTGTCATTATCAACATAAGAATCACCTTAATTAGTAAACTTTAAGTTGTACGTTGTTCATGCAACAGTGATTAGCATCGGTTCGAGTATAAACCCATCACAATGGAACCTCAGACTTTCATATCGTCTAGCAATAATTTCGACATATTCGGACGAACACGTGCTAGATAATATATATATATATATATATAAGCAAATCTTTCAAATAACCTTTTAAAAAAAATTACACAAAAAATTGCACCAAAAATAATTAAAATAAATTTTTTATTTTAAAACTTTTAATATTTTTTTTAATATTTTTAATTTTAAATCTTGCTTTCAAAACCTCACCTCATAACTCTACACTTTATATTTTGATTAATTAATCCAGAAGATATAAATGTATATTTACACACTTTAATAAAGTATATTTTTGATATTTTTTCTCTTTTAAAACTATTTTTGTGACAAAATATTTTAAAAAATTATCATAGAGTATTTTCTCTATTATATATATATATATATATATATATTTATATATATTAATTTTCATATACCTTCATTTTTACCATATCAACATATAAGAATCATATATTTTCCATAAATGAATGTATAAAATGAATTTATTATTAGGTAGGACTTTTATATTTGTCGGTCCCATTGAAATATTTCGTCACCATATGATAAAACAGACTCTGAAAATTCGTTGCTGTAGAAAGATTTTCTTAGATTAATTAATTTAATAAATTTAGTTTACTAAATCAAGTAAATAAACATGTTAATTTATCCGATTTATATAAGTTTATGTTACTGTTAGACTAGCTTATTATATAGTTGTTTGAATGCTAGAAATAGCTGTTTTTTCTTCCTCGCAATACAATTATATATCCGGAACATTGGTGATATAGCTTTTTATCAAAACAGTTGTGATAAAGCATATACCAAAAAGAAAAGATGATGGTGCATTATAATCAACTTTACATCATATACTCTCATATCCTGAAGTTGTCCTTATCGTAAAAGCACCTTATTCCTTAATCCTTAATATTCGATCTCTTCTTACTTTACAACTTTTTTGATTCCATGTGTAATATTCACATGCAGGTAAGATTGTACTTCCGTAGGAACTCAGAACCAATACTAAAGCTTTTAGTGTGGTGAAGCGGATAACAAAATTGAACGATGCGCAGAAGTAGAAGCAGCGCACGTTGAAACCTATCAGTGGCTATCACAATCCCATTAAAGCAGTGCAATTTCGATTTTCAGTAAATCAAAAATCACATGCCAATAGATATTAAATTTTCCCTATCTTTGTTCTATCTGGCAGAAGAGCTTTCGGTAACTTTTTTGCGCCAGTAATATAAACATCTTTATCTATAAAAACCTTTCTTGTCTTCTTGTAAAATATGAGAACTAAACAACATTTTTAACCATTCATTTAATTAGAAACAAGCTCAAGAAACTATATTTGACTGTTTGCACAACGTGCGTATCAAACAAAGTTTTCATTTAGTGTGGGTGGACTCAGTGCCGATCAAAGGCCCAACTCAAATTTAGAAAATATTTCCATTTTCTATTGTAATTCAGACAAGATTAAAATATGTTCAGGATTTTCTTTATCTTTTTTTTTTTTTTTTTGAAGTTAAGAATCTCACATAATGCTTGGGCTTTAAACAATTACTTTACTTATGTTATGGGTCGGTTCTGGGTGGACTTCGACCGTATGGGCTCTCTTCTCCTGGGGAAGATTCAGCAACCTATGACCCATAAATAAGAGACATCAGAATTGCAGAAATTGTAGTGATGGTTAAAGAAAAGAACATTTGCCTTTGTCACTTTCTCAGGGTCATACGCTGCATGAATCTCACTAATGGTTTCATTGTCATCATCAAAGACAACGTTATTGCACTTGATTGGGAAACCGTATCTGCAAACGTAAGGAAGCACATTAAGTCACAGATGAATCATATATTCAAAACCAAAGTATGTAAATAGTACTGAAGAAAAGACTAAGTGTCCATTTCGATACATTAGCAATACTGATTGGCCCTGGGGCAAGGCAATGGTAGTATTCTGAATCATTCATTCAAAAAGAACGATCAGGAAAACAAAAAGATGTTCCATATACGAGTAGATCATTACTAGTATATGTAACATCTTATAGAATGCAGATGGAGTATCAGTCTGAACATTGGGCCACTTTTTGGTATCGAGCCCAATAATTTTGTATGACTCCAAATTAGTGAAAACTACCTCAAAAGGAAGCACCACCATAGTGGGGGTGCCGTTTTATTCAACTCTTCTCCGATGTAATTGTCAAAATGTAATTAAACTGCAGCAAAAGGCAGGCATATGATGCGCTGCAGAAAATGTTCAAAGTTGTTCACTAGCAAGTTAAGTATGTTACCAACCTTACGCTTGGACAATTACAGTGTTTTGTGATATTCAACAATGAATATTCCCACACATACGGTATTTAATATCCAGGGCATGTAATAACTAGTAATATGACCGCTGCTACATTTTCTGGAGATAAAAGATAAGAAAAGTTAGAACAACACAATAGATTATGGAGAAACAAAGATACATAATACAGAATAGGTGTTTATAATATCAGTTCAAATTTGGGTCACAAATGCAGAATGTAATGCTGCCAAAAGCCTAAAGACATAGAAAGGAGAAAACCAAAAGCTTTGACAGATAACATTTCAGATGCAGAGGCTGTCAATCAAAGAGCATACGCTAACCTTAGAGGATGAGACTATATAATTTAGCAATGTAGGACGATTCACAAGAGCATTTGCAGTGAAGTTAGTAGTATTGACTTGTTACACATAATTGCAAGGAGAATATAACATCAACAAGTTTATTTCAAGCATTGGCTAATATTCTACGCAATTAAGGTTTCATACAAAATAAATTAAATAAAAAAAAAAAACCTTAATGTTGCTAAACTTGAAATTGAGATTAGATTAACATTAATAGATATCTCACTCAGATTTCCAGTAGTTTGATCAGCAACACAAGACTGTTAGTGTCAAAAGGAACAGAAAAATTGGAAAGGAGAAGACAGCCTAGCCTCTCTATGGTTCAGAAAAACAAAAAGAAGACAGCCTCTCTAGGGTTAATAGCGTGGACGAGACGCTACTTTCTTCTTTCTAAACCGGAGTGTGATAGACTCTTTGGTTTGGCTTTAACCCAAATATGGCTGATATAAATGAAGAGACTGATTGGTACGAACCTAACCACGAAATGCAACTGAATCTGGAACGTGTCTGGACTCCGGAGTCCGGACCATGTTGGAATGAGAAACTTATTAGAAATGGAGAAAGTGTTTAAGTGTTTGAAGAGAAGAGATTTTATGAAGAGGAAACTTTTTTTATTTCTTGGATGATTCTTGAAAACTTGGATGATACAAAATGAGAAGAGAGTGGAGGTATTTATAGCCTCCAAAATACAAAATATCTAACATATTTTATTCTTAAATCTAGATAATTCTACTAAAATATCTTGATATTTTTATTCTAATTATCTAGATAATTCTATGAAAATATCTAGATTTTTATCTTAAGGAGGTGGAAGATTTTTCTAGATAAATTCTAGAACTTGGGTCAAATTTGGGCTAACATGATTATTAGATTATTAGCCCAATGATTAACCCAAATCAAGTTTATGTTTCAACACCCTCCCTTAAACTTGATTTGGTTACTCCGAGTAAGCTCCTCATCTTGATAAAGTCTTCACGCTTGAGTGGTTTGGTGAAGATATCAGCTACTTGATCATTTGTCTTCACATACTCCAATTGCACATCCATCTTGGCAACACATTCTCGAATGTAGTGATAACGAGTATCAATGTGCTTACTCCGATCATGGAAGACTGGATTCTTCGCCAATGCTATTGCCGACTTGTTATCAACAAAGATCTTCGTTGGCTCCTCTTGTGGTAGGCTCAACTCCTTTAGCAAGTTTCGTAACCAAACAGCATGGCAAACACATGAAGTAGCCGCTACGTACTCCGCTTCACAAGTAGAGAGGGTAACAATTGGTTGCTTCTTTGACATCCATGTGAAAGCGGTTTCTCCAATGAAAAATACGAAGTCACTTGTGCTTTTCCGGTCATCAACGTCTCCACGCCAGTCACTATCGCTATATCCAAAAAGCTTGTAATCGTCAGAGATAGAGTAATACAAGCCAAAGTTGATTGTACCTTTGATATAGCGTAAGATCCTCTTAGCTGCCTTGAAATGAGTTGTTGTTGGATGCTCCATATATCGACTCACAACTCTAACCGCGTGTAGGATGTCGGGCCTTGTGCAAGTTAGATAACGTAGACTTCCAACTAAGCTCTTAAAGAGTGTTGGATCAACACTCTCTCCTTCTTCTTCCTTTGATAACTTGACTCCACATTCCATTGGTGTGCAAACTGGATTTGAGTCTTCCATCTTGAACTTCTTAAGCACTTCTTTAGCATATCCTTCTTGAGTGATGAAGATTCCATTTTCTTCTTGCTTTACTTCAATGCCAAGGTAGTATGACATTAATCCAATATCAGTCATCTCGAACTCCTTTGTCATCTCCATCTTGAAATCTTCAAACATAATCGGATTGGTGCCAGTGAATATCAAGTCATCCACATACAAGCATGCAATCAATATATCGTTGTTTTGGGTTTTGATATAAAGTGCATGCTCATATGGACACTTGATGAAGTCTTTCTCCTTGAAGTACTTATCAATCCGAGTGTTCCATGCTCTTGGTGCTTGCTTTAATCCATAAAGTGCCTTGTTCAGCCTCAAGACTTTGTCTTCTTCACCTTTGACTATGTAGCCTTGTGGTTGCTCAATGTAGACTTCTTCCTCAAGATCTCCATTTAATAAGGCAGATTTGACATCCATTTGATGTATCTTCCATCTCATTTGGGCTGCCAATGAAATGATTAGCCTAACTGTTTCTAAACGAGCAACTGGAGCAAATACCTCATCATAGTCGATTCCGGCTCTTTGACTATACCCTTTTGCCACCAGTCTCGCCTTGTATCTTTCAACTTCTCCTTTAGAGTTCTTCTTTGCCTTGTACACCCACTTCACACCTATTGCCTTATGCCCATTAGGAAGTGAAGCCAATTCCCATGTATCATTCTTTTGGATTGACTTGATTTCTTCATCCATTGCACTTTTCCATGACTTCTTTTCTTGAGCTTCTTCAAAGTTCATAGGCTCGCAATCCGCAAAAAGGCAAAATAAAGTGAGATTGTCTTGATTTTCGGTTACCTCATAAATGTCTTGTAGACTTCTAAAACGTGGAGTCCTTTCACTTGAGCTTTCATCCCCTTGAGAACTTGGTGTTGGTGAAGTTGGTGGTGTAGCTGGTTCTTCTCTTATTTGCTCCAAGTTCTCTTCTTCAAAAGATGGAAAGAAGTTGTAGTCTTCATTATTTGATCTCCAATCCCATTCTCCTTCTTCATCAAAGATGACATTCCGACTTATAATTGTCTTCTTTGTTTCAGGATTGTAGAGTTTGTAGCCTTTGGAGTTAGCATCATACCCAATGAAAATGTACTTCTCACTTTTGTCGTCTAGTTTGCTCTGCTTCTCGTCTGGAACATGTGCGTGAGCAAGGCTTCCAAAGACTCTTAGGTGTGAGACACCGGGCTTCCTTCCACTCCAAGCTTCTTGTGGTGTCTTTCCAGAAACGCTCTTCGTTGGAGATCGGTTTGATATGTACACCGCACACGCGACTGCTTCTGTCCATAACTCCTTTGGTAGATTCTTACTCTTCAGCATGCTTCTTGCCATCTCAAGAATAGTCCTATTCTTTCTTTCCGCTACTCCATTTTGTTGAGGGGTTCTTGGCACCGTCAATTGTCTTCGGATACCATTATCTTCACAATACTTCAGAAATTCCTTGGACATAAATTCTCCTCCCCGATCGGATCTCATGGTCTTAATCACAAGACCACTTTCCTTCTCAACTTGGGTTTTAAACTTTTTGAAATTTTCAAACACTTCTGATTTTTCTTTCAAAAAATAAACCCATGTCTTTCTTGAAAAATCATCAATAAAGAGAAGGAAGTAGTTACTCTTACCAAATGAGCTTGGTTTGATTGGGCCACATACATCTGTATGTATGAGCTCTAATGGTTTTCTTGCTCTTGTCTCCGACTCCTTTGGAAAACTCATTTTGAATTGCTTTCCAAGTAGACACCCTTCACACACTTGATTTGGATGGTTGATACAAGGTAATCCTCTCACCATTTCTTTCTTGGAAAGTAGCTCTAACCCTCCAAAGTTGAGATGCCCAAACCGAAGATGCCAAAGCCATGACTCCTCCTTGTAGCACATCTTGAGACATCGTGCAATGTCATTTTGAATGTTTAGGATAAACATTCTATTTCTTGACATTGGTACTTTTGTGATGAGATTATTTGCATTATCTCTTAAAGTAAGGTTATTATCCTTTAGTCGAATATCATAACCTTTCTCCAAGAGTTGTCCTAGGCTCAAGATGTTGGTCTTCATGCTTGGGATGTAATAAACACTGGAAATGAATTGATGATCTCCATTCTTTAAGCGGATGAGAATATTACCTTTACCTTTCACCTCCATCTTCGATTCATCTCCCAAAGCCACATTGGTTTTCACCGATTCATCAAGCTCCACAAACATGTTTTTGTTCCCACACATGTGATTGCTAGCACCACTATCAAGGTACCATCTGCTAACTTCATTTGGCTCATCCTTCTTGTAAGCCATCAATAGCATATCTTCTTCATTACTCCTTTCTTCAATATAGTTGGACTTCTCTTCAACTCTATTGTTGTTTGGAGTTTTGCATTCAGAAGCATAATGTCCAAACTTTCCGCAACTATAGCATTTGACGTTTGATTTATCGTACCTTGATTTTGCATTTCCTCTTCCACGACCTCTTAATGAGCTCTCTCCTCTTTGGTTAAATTTGTCTTCATATGGTCTCCAACCTCGTCCATTTACACCACGACCTCGTCCTCTGAAATGACCGCCACCACGTCTTGGATGATTTCGACTACTTTCTTCTTTGTGATCAATTCTCATCTTGAGAACTTGCTCAACAATATCCTCTTTCTTCTTCCTCTTTTCTTCATAAGCTTGTAGTGATCCAAGAAGTTGCTCCATCGTCATTGTCTCCAAGTCTTTTGTCTCTTCAATTACGGTAACAATATGCTCAAACTTTGAATCCAGCGATCTAAGAACTTTCTCCATTATTCTCACCTCATATAACTTCTCACCATTTCTTTTTAGGTTATTAGTAACCGTCAAGACTCTTGAGAAGTAATCTGAGATGAGTTCACCTTCCTTCATCTGTAATGACTCAAATTCTCCTCGTAAAGTTTGTAGACGTACCTTCTTAACTTGTTCTGCTCCCTTGTAAGAGGTCTGAAGCTTCTCCCATGCTTCTTTAGACGTCTTTACTCCAGCAACCTTCTCAAATGTATCTTCATCTAAACCTTGATAGATTAGACAGAGAGCCTTCTTGTCTCTCTTTCTTGAATCTCTCAAACCATCTCTTTGAGCTTGAGATAAATCACCATCATTCTCTGGTTCAATGAAGCCTTTCTCAACTATCTCCCATACATCATGTGCTCCTAAGATAGCAATCATCCTTAAACTCCAATTGTCATAGTTGCTCTTTGTGAGCATTGGAACTTGGAAGGGAACACCACTACTTGCCATCTTCAAAATGATCTTGTAGCTCTGATACCACTTTGTTGGAATGAGAAACTTATTAGAAATGGAGAAAGTGTTTAAGTGTTTGAAGAGAAGAGATTTTATGAAGAGGAAACTTTTTTTATTTCTTGGATGATTCTTGAAAACTTGGATGATACAAAATGAGAAGAGAGTGGAGGTATTTATAGCCTCCAAAATACAAAATATCTAACATATTTTATTCTTAAATCTAGATAATTCTACTAAAATATCTTGATATTTTTATTCTAATTATCTAGATAATTCTATGAAAATATCTAGATTTTTATCTTAAGGAGGTGGAAGATTTTTCTAGATAAATTCTAAAACTTGGGTCAAATTTGGGCTAACGTGATTATTAGATTATTAGCCCAATGATTAACCCAAATCAAATTTATGTTTCAACCGACCAAAGCCATGATTTCTGGATGTAACGAAGCCTAAACCTTGATCATGACTTACTCCCAGAAGAAAACAATCCCTCTTAACAATAACCAAATTCTTCTAAAACCTCCAAATTTTTTTCTCAGGATATCATATTCGCTTTGAACGTCCGTAGTTCTTTACTATTCATATCATTCAATCCCACCCAAGACAAGACAAACAAAACCCAGAGCTCTAAGAGTTGAGGTTAGTTCTTGAAGGTTGAAGCTATGCTTCAATGGAAAAAAATAAAATCTTTGTATATTAGATGAAATGGGTTTTCTCAGCCTTAAGCTTTACAATCCATAGAACAAAGATTTTTATACTAAACAAGCTCAAACCCTAGCTACTGTTCCAGGTGGCATCATCTGGGTTGTTTTGCTGAATCAAGGGCTGCAAACCGATTCTTTAGCTGGAGAGAGCAAGTATCTCCCATACTGTCCTTCATCACCATTTTACCTTTTGCTTTTGCATCAGACGCTTCTGACCGGGTGCAGGGACTTGACCGTGCTGTCCTCTGTCTTTCATTAATGACTCTGTTTGTGACCGTTGATGCAGGGACTTGGACTGTGTTTGAACGGGCTTGGAGTCGAGGCCCACTACAGAGCTTAGTAAAGTCTTCTGAGGAGCTTCTGTTGTAACCAGAGGCTTTGGACAACACTTGTTAATAGTTCTTGTTAATAGTTCTGTCTTGAATAGTTTCTAATGGTATGCTCGACAAGAAGCAAAAGGAGTAGTATTGAGGGTCCTTTGTTTCATTGTTGCCAAAGAGAATGTATTATGTTTTAATTTCTAACCAAAAAAGTAAATTTATATCATAGAAGTAGCGGGAGATGGGTAAACAATATATCAACATTTAAATTAAAAGTGGATTGGTGATTACAAAAATTACAAATACAGCTGCAAATCTACACAGTTAGAACTCATACATATATACCCACAAATTCAAGCTTTTCTATAAACTTAAAACTATATAGTTAGTTTGGCCATAGATTCATCATAGTGTGGTAAAGGTTGAGCCAACAAAAAAACAACCTTCCAAGAGTCAAGTCAAACACGGCGATTGCTTAACCAGATTTGTATCTGGTTAAACCAAGTCGAAAAGAACCGGCAAGAATAAGTCAAAGCAGCCACTCATCATAACTAAGGAAAGCGGAAACGAAACCGACGCGGGAAAAAAAGTTTTGAAGTCCCCCACACAAGCATTTGCTCTCAACTTTTCCTAGGAATCAAAAATACTTGCAGCCTCTTTAAGTTCAACGATCTGTGTTTCGTCCGAGCATAGAACCCAAACAAAACTTCTTGCACACACAGACATACTCAATCTCAAAGAACACTGAGCCAGAAAACTCGCTTCTTCACACGTTCAGCTGTTCCTAGATCTGTAACTACATGGCTTTTACTTGACCTAATCTCACAAAAGATTTTCGGGGTAATTCCTTTGTCGGTGCATCAATGCTTTTATTGTTAGGAAATACAATTCAAATTTTTGCGGGAAACCAGAATTTTCGTGAGCGGGAAGAGACACACCAAAATTGTTAATGGAGTTCGGCCAATCGTGCCTACGTCTCCGGGACCTGCTACCGATCTTTTTATTATCACCGGGAAATTTTACAAGCTCTCAACTTACACCCGAAAAAAAAAAAGTTTTTTTTTTTTTTTTTTTTCTCACGAAGAAGTTTCTTCTTCTTCTTTCTTGTTCTCTCTTTCTTTTGCATTTCTGGGATGTATTTTGCTCTCACCTTCATGCATGTATATATAGGTGAAGCTTGGAGAGTTGGTGAGCCATTGTTGTTGACAAAAAACAACTTTAGCCATCCTTTTTGATTTTGCATCCACCATGTCTCCACATACCTAACTTCTTCCACCGCCCAAGAAAAAAAAAACGTGATCATTTGACTAACAATCTCCCACTTGAAGACTGATTTCAATCTGTCTTCACACCTTGATCAATGTAGCAGGTCTTCCCAGCTTGTTACTCCGACAAGCCAACTGAGGTTGCACATAACCTCAGCTTATCGCGCGGCACGACCTTCGTTAGCATGTCTGCCGGATTCTTTCTTCCTGGGATCTTCTCAAGCACCAACATTTCATCTTCCAATGCTTGTCTGATGAAATGATATCGACGATGTATGTTCATCGTCCGAGCATGGTAAACTGGATTCTTTGCCAAGTCGATGGCGCTTTTACTATCGCAGTACAATACACTTTTCCCTTGGTCATGGCCTAACTCCTCTAGAAAAGATTGTAGCCATATCATCTCTTTTGTTGCCTCCGTCACCGCAACATACTCAGCTTCACAGCTTGATAGAGATACAATTTTCTGCAACTTTGAAACCCAACAAATTGCAGTACCGCCAAAAGTGTAGACATACCCGGTTGTGCTCTTCGTGCTGTCAATGTCACCTCCATTGTCAGCATCAACATATCCATGCAATCCCATCTCAGACTTCGTGAAACATAGCGACAAACTTGGATTCCCTTTCAGATATCTGAAAATCCACTTAACAGCTTCCCAGTGTTCCTTTCCCGGATTGCTCATAAACCTGCTAACGACTCCCACTGCATGTGCAATGTCTGGCCTTGTACATACCATCGCGTACATCAGGCTGCCTATAGCAGAAGCATATGGAACTTTATCCATATATGTCATCTCGTCTTCCGTCTTTGGAGACTGATCCTTGGATAACCGAAAGTGACTTGCCAGCGGAGTATTGACTGGCCTCGCGTCATCCATGTTAAATCTCTTGAGGACTTTCTTCACATACTCCTCTTGTGATAGCTTAAGACTCTCCTTGCATCTACTGATTCTCATCCCTAGAATCTGCCTTGCTTCTCCAAGGTCTTTCATCGCAAGCTCTTCCGAGAGTTTCGTCTTCAAGCTATTAATCTCATGCAAGTCCGCTCCCACGATCAACTCATCAACTTGCATAGCCTCTTCATAACATTCAGGCTCGCCTCTATCTGTGAGCAGAATGTAGTTAAGCGATGGAGAAAATCTTACAGGCTTTCTGATGATTCAACTTGACCGTCGTAACTCCGTGATAGGTGTATATGGGACCACTTCAGAATCATCACTCTCTTCAGCCTCACCACTCTCGTCTTGAGAGATTTCTTCTTCTGCTGTTGGGGTATCCTGTGGCAACCCTGGTGTCAGGATATCATCTAAGTCAACAACTTCTGGCTCTTTCCTCTCTGAGCCTTCTCTTAGCTTATCCTTGTACAACGCTTCTTCGTTGAACACAACATTCTTGCTGCGGATGATCTTCCGATTTTCATCATCCCAAAACCGGTAACCAAACTCCGTGTCACCATAACCGATGAAGTAACACTTCTTAGACTTCGAGTCAAGTTTACTTCTTGCAGCATCGTCAATGTGAACATAAGCTAAGCATCCAAATACCTTTAGATAAGAAAGGTTTACTTTCTTGCCGCTCCAAACTTCTTCAGGGATCTTGAATCCCAACGGCACCGACGGTCCTCTATTTATTAAGAAAGCTGCGGTACTGATTGCATCTGCCCAAAACGTCTTTGGCAATCCACAGTGCAATCTCATGCTCCTTGCACGCTCATTCAAGGTCCGGTTCATCCTTTCTGCTATTCCATTCTGTTGAGGCGTTCCCGGAATAGTCTTCTCCATCTTGATTCCATTATCAGCGCAATATCTCTTGAACTCCTCGCTGATATAATCTCCACCATTATCAGACCTTAAACACTTCAACTTGAGATTCGTCTCAATCTCAACCATGGCTTTCCATCTCTTGAAAACCGAGAACACTTCATACTTGTTCTTCATGAAGTAAACCCACACCTTTCTTGTGGAGTCATCAATAAAGGTCACATAGTAGTACGAACCTCCCAGCGATGCAACAGGAGCGGGTCCCCACACGTCAGTGTGCACCAACTCTAATTTCTCAGACTTTGGCTCTCTTCCTCCTTTCAAGAAACTAACTCGTTTCTGCTTTCCAAGGATGCAACTTTCGCACATCTGATGATCCACCGTCTTCAGATCTGGAAGAGCACCATTTGCCACCATGAGTTTCATCCCCTTCTCACTCATGTGCCCTAATCTGTAATGCCACAACTTGGTTTGTTTGGCATCCTCGACAACAGCAACAGTGTCTTGATAGCTCGTCGTCATATAGAGAGTGCCTCTTTTATGACCTCTAGCAACCACCATGGAACCTTTCTTGACTCTCCAGGCTCCACCACCAAAATTGACATCGTGCCCCGTATCATCAAGTTGACCTACTGAGATCAGATTTCGCATCAACTTTGGCACATGTCTAACCTTCGTAATCTTCCACACACGTCCATCTGACATCTTCAAGTTGATATCTCCAATACCAACTATGTCCAAAGGTAATCCATCAGCAAGATATACCTTTCCGTAATTTCCCGCAACATAATTCTCCATAATGTTATGGTGCGGCGTCGTGTGGAATGACGCTCCTGAGTCAAGAACCCATGAATCGACTGGGCTATCAACATAGGAGATTGACGCTTTGGTGTTATTTCCAGCTGCATCACGAGCTTCACTTTTCCTCGGGGAATCAACAGACACTACCAATGCGTCAACGATTTCACGTGTCACTGCATTGGCTCCGCCTCTAGTGTTGTCTTCCTTCTTCGGTGGTGCCCGGCAATTCTTCTTAATGTGGCCTGTCTTTCCACAATTCCAGCACTCTGCAGGCTGTCTGAATTTGGACTGACCCCGTCCACTCCTTGACTTCGATCTGCCATAACTCCGGTTACTTCTATCTGGGTTTCTCCCTCTGTTTTCCACGTTGAAAGCAGAGCTCGTTGATGCTTCCCCAGAGTCTATCCTTCGAACTTCCTCGGCAAGGATACGATCTCTAACATCATTGAATTTGAGCTTTTGAGTACCCACAGAATTACTAACAGCTGCCCGCATTGGCTCCCAACTATTTGGCAGAGATGCCAACAAAATCAGTGCTCGCACTTCATCTTCAAACTCGATTTCAACCGATGACAGTTGGTTGACAATCGTGTTGAACTCGTTCACATGTGCGGCAACCAGGCCACCTTCTTCCATCTTCAAATGAAAGAGTTTCTTCATGAGAAATACTTTATTATTTGCCGAAGGTTTCTCATACATATCAGAGAGAACTTTCATGAGCCCTTCAGTGGTCTTCTCCTTCGCAACGTTGTGAGCAACGTTCTTCGACAGTGTTAGCCTTATAACACCCAGAACTTGTCTGTCAAGGAGCTCCCACTCAGCCTGATCCATCTTCTCAGGCTTCTTGCTCAGTGGTTGATGAAGCTTCCGTCCGTACAGATAATCTTCAATTTGCATTCTCCAAAATGCATAGTCTGTACCATCAAATTTCCCGATACCGTGTGCTGAACTGTCTTCGCCTCCCATCGTTTCTGAAACCACCGTGTTTAAAACACCTCTGTCGACGAACCGATGTTACCGATAAAATTCACTATTCACGAAATCACTATTCACGTGAATAGTAACCCGACAAATTTTTGACCGATCACCGTAACTCAAGCTCTGATACCAGTTGTTAGGAAATACATGTCAAATTTTTGCGGGAAACCAGAATTTTCGGGAGCGGGAAGAGACACACCAAAATTGTTAATGGAGTTCGGCCAATCGTGCCTACGTCTCCGGGACCTGCTACCGATCTTTTTATTATCACCGGGAAATTTTACAAGCTCTCAACTTACACCCGAAAAAAAAAAAGTTTTTTTTTTTTTTTTTTTCTCACGAAGAAGTTTCTTTTTCTTCTTTCTTGTTCTCTCTTTCTTTTGCATTTCTGGGATGTATTTTGCTCTCACCTTCATGCATGTATATATAGGTGAAGCTTGGAGAGTTGGTGAGCCATTGTTGTTGACAAAAAACAACTTTAGCCATCCTTTTTGATTTTGCATCCACCATGTCTCCACATACCTAACTTCTTCCACCGCCCAAAAAAAAACGTGATCATTTGACTAACATTTATCACTCAGAGCATATGAGAAGATGCTAAGCAATAATGAAGCATGTGAGAAATTTGAGATCTAGCAACCTCTAAAGCTTTTGGTTCCTGGTCTGAGATTTGCTATGTGATCACTCTGAAAGAAACAAGAAGCTTTTTTTTTTTTTTGTGAAATGAAACTGTATTTTATATATTTAATCAACCGAAACCTACACGTTCTCCACAGCTTTTTTGTACAGTTTATTCAGAACAAGTTGGGAAGAAAGAATCATTTAAACAAAACGAAAAATTAGCATAGCAGGGAAGAAGGAGCTTCATGACTTGACCCAGTTTCCAAAACATTGAAAACTCTTTGCAACTTCAAACGTCAAACTAAATTACACAATCTTTTCATCATCATCATCATCTCTGCATTCATATTATGCAAAAAGCAAAAGAGATTAAGAACTTTCCAGAAACTACAAGATCAGATGATTACTGATTACACTATACCTTGGTTTCTTCTACTTTATATGCATCAAGCGTCACTTCAGTCAAATAAAACCCCGGGTGCAAGCTCTGTATCCATGGCAAATCAAAAGATCAGATCAAAATCACATAACAATCAAGAAACTGAACAACCCAAGACTCTTACAACAAGTTTCTTCTGAACGTTTCTTGGCCGCTTCTTCGGCCGTCGCGGTGGCTGGTGACCAATAACCGCCATGAAATCCTCGATTTCCTTCTCGTAAGCTTCACGGAGAACTTAGGCCGCTCCGCTTCAACCACCCTCGACGACGGCGACGGATTCAATATCCTCTCCTCAATTGCAACCGGTTCCTCTGCTCTCCTTTTCCTTAGATTCCATGGCTTCGCCGGAGGAACCTCCACATGGCCGGACTCGTCGGTCTTACCTTCTTCTTCTTCTTCTTCTTCGTCCTCGTCTTGCCTGAACATCGATTGTGTGATCTTATCCCTCAAGTCTTCAGATCCAACATGATCTTCACCCTGAACTCCTCGATCCCTTCTTCCACGGATTCGAACGGTGCGCCGCCGCCGCGGCGATGTTGGTTGTTCTTGTCCCAAGGCGGAGATCGACGTCGGAGTCGGTGATCTCCGTAACTGCCGCCGTCGATCCTGGAGCACTGAGGTGGCGCTGGCTCCCCCACTTCAAATTCGGGAGGGTGAAGTTGTGGAGGAGAGTCTTCGCTCGCTCTGGTCTTCTCCTCATCTCGCCGCGTAATACCATTTGATCGATCAACCTCTCTTCTCTTTTTAAACTTCGTCGGGAAACTTTACCGGCGGTGGTGCTTTTTGTTTTTGTGTTTCTTCGGGTTGGTTTGTTGTTTAACGATATCAAAGCTTTGTGTTGTATATATACGGTGAAGGATGCCACCGAGGATTCAGAGTCTTGTTTCTTTTGTAAAACCAATGATGGATGAGGGGTAGTTTCGGAAAGTAGCAACTATGACAATTGCTTCTTCAATTTAATGCATCATCATCATGGTTTTTCCGAAAGGTTAACATTTTTTTTATCAACTTTATACCGATATTACAAATTACTCCACAGAGTTTTAGGAAAACAAGTTATTATATAAAATAGATATATACGCCATATAGTAAGCAAATACTCTACAAAAAAATAACATTGACCATATTTTCTGGGGCAAATCTCTCAAATAACATTTTTTTAAGTTTTTGTCACAAAAATAAATTTCAAAAACAAAAATGACCAAACTAGACCTTTTTATTTTTTAAAAATTAATATTTTTTATCTAATTTTTCAATTTTAAACCTCACCCCAAAACCCCACCTCATAACTCTAAACCCTAAGTCAAGATTAGTTAATCCAAGGGGTATAAACGTATATTTACCCCTAAAATTTCATCCTAAAAAGGTTATTTTGTCATTTTTTCCTTTAAAGTTTATTTTTGTGATAATTTTTTTTTAAATTTATCTTAAGGTATTTCTCTATTTTCTGTATTATTTTGTTCGTTACCAAATTATTAATTTTGTTTTTATCCTTTTTAGTGTTTGATCTCCTGATGCAATATATGGATAGCATTTGATGGCAAAATTTTAAATTGTACATTGAACAGTTTGATATTATTGTTTCTAGTAAACCTTGATTTTACTTTTTCCCATCTAAAATTAATTTATTACGTTTTTATTAACAAATTTCAACCATATTTGAGATTATGAGTCTAATAAGTTAACAAAAAATATCAGAGAAAAATTGATGATTAATCAAGAATTATTTTAAGCATATTATATATATATATATATATATATATATATTATTTTGGTATAAAATGAACAAACAAATGTTTCTCCAGTTTAATGCATCATGTTTTTTTTTCTGAAAGGAAACATTTTTATCAACTTTATACCGATATTACAAATCAGTTCACATAGTTTTAGGCAAACAAATCATTACATAAACAAATATATACGCCATATAATAATCAAGAAACTCTATGAAAATGAACTTTGGCCATACTTTCGTATATATTTATTTATTAACGAACTATTAATTTGTTATTATTCTTCTTTGTGTTTGATCTCATCCTGATGCAATAAATAGATAGCATTTCATCGCAAAATTTTAATGTACATTGGACAATTTGATATCATTGTTTCTAGCAAACATTGATTTTACTCTTCTCTCATTTGAAATTAACTTTTTTACATTCTTTATCAACAATCTTCGATCATGTTTGTGATTGTGATAGGCGTGAGTCCAGCGATCAGCATGAGTCCAGCGATCAGCATGAGTCTAGCAAGTTAACAAAACATTTAAGAAATAAATCGGTGATTAATAAAAAAATAATTTGAAACCTATTATATATATATATATATATATATATATATATATATATTATTTTGGTATAAAATGAAAAAAAACAAATGCTTCTTCAGTTTAATGCTTTTTACCGATATTACAAATCAGTGCACATAGTTTAAGGAAAAAAAATTGTTATTTAAATAGATATATATGCCATATAGTAAGCAATATACTCTACAGAAAAAATGATTTTGAGTGTACTTTCTGTATATATTTATTTGCTAACGAGCTATTTATTTTGTTATTAGTCTTCTTCATATTTGATCTCATCCTGGCAATAAATGGATAGCCTTCCATGGCAAAATTTTGATGTAAATTGGACAGTTTGATATCATAATTTCTAACAAACATTGATTTTACTTTTCTCCCATTTGAAATTATCTTTTACGTTCTTTATCAACATTTTTGATATTGCGATAAAAATAAAAATGAATAATGATACCAATAATGTGGTAAATATGAAAATTATCTTTTTCATTTTATCTAATTTAATTTTAATATTCTATTTTATTTTTGAAATAAAAATAATATTTTTTTCTAAAAATAGTTTTTTTAAAGTCTATGAAAAAAATATTTTTTAAAACAATCATTTTAAATTGTTATTATCTTGATAATATAATTAAAATATTATATTATTTTAATTTTGATTAAAAAACTAAATTAATTTTAAATTCTAATTATCATGAATATAATTTAGTATTAAACTTAATTATAGTTCAGAAATGAATTTCTGAAAAATATTCGTAAAATATTTTTAAAAGATTTCTTAGAACATTTAAAAAAAGTCCAATTATATTTCAAATAAAATATAAAGAAACTAAAAATATTATATTAAATTATGTAAAATTTTATATTTTTTTCAAGGACGGTCGAAATAAGATTTGCTCACATCTTTTGTTGTGTATCGGTTGTGTTCTACGTTACTCGTTGCGTTGAAATACAAATTGATTGTAAAACATCAGGTTCAGACAAAAGTCAAATGGGGAATAACATAATGAAGAATACTTTTAGATTATTTAGTAAATATATAAAGGAATGCGAATTACATTTTTTCTGGGAGGAATTGCTATACTAAAAAATAACTTAAAATTGTTTGAATTTTGGTTTAGGAAAATATACGGAAAACAATCATTTTATATCTAATATATTACGATATATTTGTTTTATATTTGGTTTATATGACCGTTCAAATATATATATATATATATATATATATATATATATATATATTTCATTTATTTTTGGTAAAATTATGCATCAGCCGTCACATCAACTACCATATTATCTAATTTTGCTGATGTGAATGTTAATTCTGATTAATTTTGATAACAAGTATGCCACGTATATAATATTTAAAAAAAAACATAAAAAGGAAACAAAATATTCATTTTATAAAATACTTTGTAAGAAAATGTAAAAGTTATAAATTTTTATTTAATAAACTAAATAAAATTTAGTTAAATAATAAAAATTTAATAGATACATTCGTTATAATAGTGGATCATATTACAATATTGTCTTTATAAGAGTTAGATATCTGTTGTAGTAATTCAAATTCAATGTTGGATTTGCACATAGTTTTTTGAAACATTTGAATGGGATCCACTTTAAGGGGTAGACTTGGACGCTTAATCTGCGAGGGAGTTACAGGTCAGTCTTTTAGATGAATCAAATACAGTAGTTTTGAACACCTTTCTCTTGTGCCATTTTGTGCTTAATATCAATTATATATTCATGTGTTGGAACTGTGGCATTTTACCTTCTTTCGCTGGAATACGCCATGTTGCGATCCAGTTTCCAGCATATGAGAAGATCAAGCAATACATGGGTCAAAACATGATTCTTCAACTAAATTACATAATCAATTCTCATGTGATGTTCCCAACTAGTTTCTGACCATAGGCTTGTTAAAGTTCTTAGATAACACATCGGTCGAAACTCTGAGTCCTGGAAATGTTGCTATTGCCTCTTCAATCGCCAAAGTACTCGCCTCTGTTTTGACTTAGACACACGAGGTCTGTCTCCTTTTCCTCTGTATACCTCACTCTGAGACTCCTAACTTACTGATCAAGTATCCCATGAAGTACGTAGATTAGTTTCTAGTATAAGACCCAATGATTAACAAGATAGATAGACCTTGAGATCAGTAGATACTATTCAGATCATAAGGTAGCTATGAATTAATATGTGACTCAAGTAAACCCTGAGTTAATTTTTTGTCTTTTTGTTAGAATCTTTGAGTTAATATACACACAGTTAATGCAAGTTATGTCACTAATCTACAGCTTCACAATACTGTTACCTCATCCTCTATCTTCCCATTGGTACAAACGAGAATAAACCAATACCTCATGGATCTTAACAGCCGTAGGCACTAGTATTTGGTGTAGTTGACTTGCTCGTCCATTGGTCAGTCACAGAGATCGGTGAACGTGGACATTTCATATTCTTTATAAGCGAAGCCTCGTCCCAATCTGATGGTGAAGGATGTGGAGTTAGTATCTCCTCCTTGTGACTGTAGTATTGACATTTTTTGTCTTCATTCTGGATTCCCTTTAGCTCATTCACAACTTGTTCCATTGTAGGCCTCATTGTACCATCTTGCTGCAAGCACTGAAAAGCCAACTCTGCCACCATTGTAGTCATTTTCCTAACAACTTCATCCTTTCCATATCCAAGACTCTGATCAATCAGCTCGTGCGTCGCGTGGTTCTGTATCTTGTTTATAGCTAAGCTCGACAGGTTGATCTCACCCTTGCACCTGTTTATATCAACAGCAGGCTTTGATGATACCAGCTCCACAAGAACCACTCCAAAGCTGTACACATCACTCTTGTCCGTTAGATGATAGCAGCGATGATACTCAGGATCAACGTACCCTGGAGTACCCTGAGGAGCAGTTGAAACATGCGTTACATCACTCGGACACAGCCTCGATAACCCGAAGTCAGCTACTTTGACTCCAAAGTTCCCGTCTAGGAGAATGTTTGTAGTCTTGACATCACGGTGGATGATGTCCGAAGCGTGAAGGTAAGCCAATGCATTAGCTGTTTCTATGGCGATGCTCATCCGCATTGACCATGTTAAGTAGCATCTGTTTCTTGAGTTTTGAGGTTCACCGTGGAGATGATCTGCTACTGTGCCGTGTGGAACAAACTCGTAGACAAGGAGAAGCTCTCTGCTGCGGCGTGAGGTGCATCCGTAGAGGGAGACTAGGTTCTTGTGATGTAGACGTGTGAGGATCTCTATCTCATTCATGAACTGCTCGAGTCTTCTGTAGTTGTGCTCATAGAGACGCTTCACTGCTACTTCTCGTCCATCACGCACTTTTCCTGAGATCAGACAAGGAAGAAAAACATTGAGATCTCACTTTCTAACAATGGTTAGTGCACTCATTATCTTACCGTAGTAGACAGTGCCAAAGCCTCCATCTCCTAGTAACCTGTCTTTACTGAAGTTGTCTGTTGCTTCTTGAAGTTCTTTATAGGAGAAGATTGGTATCTTAAAGAAGACTTGACTAAACTCAACGTCAGATTTGGAGTTGTTTCTAGACATGAGATCTGAACTTGTTTTCCTTCTGTAAATCCTATGGAGGATGATAAAGACTGCCACCAAGATGATTATCAAGAAGACAGATCCTCCGATTCCTGGATAGTTAGAGAGGAAGTTGATTATTTCATTGAGAAAGATGAAACTAAAGGATTAAAACAAAACATCTCTCTATCTCTTTTTTACCTAGTCCTAGCTTTAACTTCTCTCCTTGGTGGTTGTTTCGTTCTGCAACAAAGAAGAGGCAGATGGAATTATTGTATGAAGAACCAATCCACTTATCGTTAATTGGTATTAAATTGGAAACCCATAATAAATCCGAATTTAACATATTGTCATCTGCAAATGTTTCATTGGTTCATTGTGGTCATACCTTTCCTTCCTCCGACGCAGCGAAACTTGTCTTTGATCATCTTACATTCACCTCCTCTTCTATTGCAGCGACGGCAGCGTCGAGGCAGGTTTATATGAAGAGAGAAAGTAGCATTAACATTAGCTTGTTTCTTGTTTCTTGGATTCACCCAGCTCTCTGGAGTCTTGATAACTGAGCACCCTGAATGATCTCTCAAATCGGAGTAGTACAAGCTGTTTCCTCCTCGACAATTTGCAAAAGTGAAACCCTTCTCCCTACTGTTGTTGCATTTGTACAAAGTGGTCAACTCTAGCCATGGAGAATCTGGAAGAGAGAAGCTTGACAAGTCATTACATGAACCTGTTTCCAAGCTTTGGTTAAGCCTTTGGTCGGTGATTGTTATTGTATTGGCTTGAGAGACGCTTTTGACTTTATACCATTTCCCATTTTCCTCAAGCTGTATCTCTGGAATATGGTGATCAGTGCAGTTCAGCTTGAACAGACCGCATCGAGAAGGCATGTCTGTGCTAAAGAAAGGGAACTTGAAGTCGAGGGTTCCACAGGAGAATGTGTCACACTCTGTCCGGTTCTTTCTTTGAGCTTCTGCCATAAGAAAGAGGAGGAAGAAGAAGAAGATCAAGACAGAGATAGTAGTCTTCATTGGTGTTGTGATTACAGACTTGTGTTTCTTGATATCTATAGGATCTACAAAAGAAAGTATCAAGACTTTGGTTCCATCTTTGAAGAGATTGGATTATAACATCTCTTACCCTTGATGGTCCTTCTCTCAATAGTATTAAGACAGGGACGTTGACTTTTTGGAGTTTTCAGACAGAGCTACAGAGGAAGGAGAGTTGTTACAAGAGAAGAAGATGAAGATTTGTGACGGCAGGTTTTAAAAATTGTGCAATAGTCGTTGAGGTTTTGCTGCTTTATTGGAAGAAAAAAAAAAAACATAAGAGGGTGAGTTTGACCGGAGAACTGGCCGAATTGGAAACTTTCAATTCAATAGAAATGCGTTTACCTTTGGTCGAAGTTGCATATTCATATTCAAGAATCAAGATTTGACCAAGCATCGCATATCTTCCATTTTAAAAACGTTATATAAGCATTGAAAGAGAGACATTTGGTTTTTGTTTACTCTTTAAATTATTCGGTTTAAAGATAATACACAAGCAAGAAGTCATTGTAAATGATGTGATTTATTATTATTTTTTTGGTAATGATGTCGTGCTAGACACCAAAGAGGACAAGAGTTTGATTGTGAAATTATTAAGATGGCGAGCAACTTGCACAATAGAGAATAAGTTTTTTTAGAGTTAATGAAACACGTTCTATGTATAGAATATGGAGGCTGCTGCACTTGTATCGAGTAATAGGTAAATATCATTCCCAAAACTTATGATTTTTTAAAGTTTTGGGTTATTTGATTTTTTTTAATTAACTAATGATGAATCTAAGCGGGTACCATTAGTGAAAATGAACATAGTAGTGCAAACATTTCAAACGTAACGACTACTATCTTTATTCTTGACATCACTGAACGACTAACGTCCTTGGATTTAATTTGCATGCCATTATTAGAAGCTTAAAGACGTATGTGATGATGAGGCACCAACTTTTGGGTTCTATGATTGGTAGGAAGTCAATTTGGGGATGTTGAATTTGGAGGTTCCTTTCAGAAACTCAAGTTGGCCAACTCTCTCCTGTGATTGTTTGATTTTACTTTTGGTAAAAGTCCAATGAAAGACTTCCATACCAGCTGGAGCAGTTTGTGATCGGTTAGTTATTAGTTAATGAAACTAAATGAGTTAATGTTGTGGAACTTTTTTTTCTGTGAATCACACTACAAAGAGAAAAATCTCATGTAAAGAGGAAATAAACATGTGGTGCCCAGTATGGAAAATACTTTCGGTTTTTTTTTTCAAAACATTACAATGTTTAAATAGGTAAAATTAAATAATTAGAAATTTTTCAATGACTTCAGTTTTATTTTAATTTTAATATATTTTAGAGTAAAAATTAAACAAACAGTACAAAAATGGAATTAGAGAGGATCACATTAGGTTAAATAAAAAAATAGAACACAAAGATAAGAGAATCGTAAGAAAAGCAAGTAATGACTAACCTTGAATATTTTGTTTGAGTGAGATGTAAACTACATGAATTACGTGACTTCGAAATTCAAATTACCGAAAGAAAAGGATGACTAAACTTGAAAGATTGTTGATTTGAAAGTCAAATCTCTCACGCCAATAAATTTCTTCTAATGTATCTTCTCTTTACCCAAACAACACGGTTCCATTTGGAGTTTAAAATTTTGTCAACAAAACAAAAATTGTTAAGAATTATCTAGATGGTTGACATTAATAGTTATTCTATACATTGTAGTTATCTCATTCTTTTGTAGTTATCTCTATATTAGAGATGGAGCTTATATACACCTATGTACTTGTATATATATGAGTCCCTATGGATGAGAATAAGATACAACACTTTCCACAACACGTTATCAGCACGATAGTCTCTATCTTGAAAGCTAGAAACCAAAAATCCCTAATCCAGCCGCAAACTTTAGAGAAACCGTTCTCTTAAACCGTGAGGAACCAGAAGGCGATAGATATATCAAATCGAAGCCCAAGATGAGAGGAATCTGTTGCCGCATACGGCTCGACGAACCGATCTCTGATGCGTTCTCAATCTCAATTACAAAACGCACCGCCGACTTACCTAAAACCCTAATCTCTCCTTCCATCGACGGCGAACTTCAAACGGTTCGTTCTCTCAAACCGTGTGGACTCAGAAAACGTGTAACATATCAAATTGAAGCCCCGGACGAGACGAAGAAGTTTGTGAAAACGGTTTGCCGATCCGATCAGTGACGCGCCCTCACGCAGGATTACAGTGAACGCCGTCAAGCTTTGAAAACTGCATACGATTTCAAAAGCTAAGTTTTCTCATAAACCCTAAGTTTTTCATGAACCCTAATCTTCTTTATCTCACATAATAGATACTTTGGATGATATTTAATCTTGCTTAGCTTATAAACTTGATATCAGCTTGAACAAAATAACTCACAGATCAAAGAGGTTCATGGAAGCTTGTAACTCGTGAGGAACAACTCTAGGATCCCTCTCATGGTGGTCCAGTCAGGTATAAATGAGTTTCAAGGTAAACAAAGATCAAACCTCATATATCTTAATCAAATTAGTGTATTAAGTTTATGAACCCTAATTGAAATCGGATTCACAAACTCTAAGATCTAAGAAATCGATTTTGAATCTATGAGAGGGCCTTGAAAACCCTAGTTAATCCGATTAATTCCTTGATTAGGTTGTTAGAGGTTGTTATGGTAATTTTAAAAGGTTAAAACCCTAATAATCAAAAACCTAATCAAAACCTAATTACCTAAGACTCTATAATCAAAATCGAAACCTCATAAACCCTAATTTATCTATATCTAAACACAAACTATAAAATTATTGAAAATCATCAAAAACCCTAATTTCCTTTTTGATTGTTTTTTACTTGATTGTGTTTTAAATATTAGGAAAGTTTTCTTATTTGATTGATTGAGAGTTTAGGTTGATAGATTGAATGAAAACCCTAAGTCTCGAATTTGGAAATTCCCTAAAGATATAAACCTAAAATTTGGATGATATGAGAATTTAGGAAAATTTTTATTTTTCAAACTTTACATTTTGAAAGTTTCCATTTTCAAATTTTCCATTTTTTCAAAATTTCAATTTTTCAAAATTTCCATTTTTGAAAATTTCCATTTTGAAAGTTTTCATTTTTGACTTTCATGAATGTTAGGGTGATAGATTGATTTGTATACACACCCATGAACTTGAAATTAGAAATTTTAAAGGCTAAACCTTAAAATATGGATTGTTTGAAATTTTAGGAAAGTTTCCATTTTAATGATTTTATGAAAGTTAAGATGCTATATTGCTTGTGATGAAACTCACATGAACTTGGAAACTCTAAAATATAAGACCTAAAATTTTGATTGCATGAGTTCAGGAATATTTCCATTTTGAAACTTTAGGAATATTTCCATTTCCATTTTTGATCATATGCAAGCTAAGTTGATAGATTGTGTGTTCCATAAAATCTATCTCGAATATGAACCACCTAAAGGCCTTGAAACCTTAACTCTGAAAATGTTAAGATGATCATTGAAACATTTCTTGGTTGTGTGCATAGCTTATTTGATCAATGAAACATGTTTGATGGCTTGGATTGCATTATCACTCGACCGTGTGACTTTTGTATCATGCTCATGTTGTTCTCACACCATGGATTGTTGAAATCATAGTTTCTAAATTAAACTTATAAGGGCCTTGAAACCCTAAGTACTATGATTAATAAAATCGGGTGGAGAAATTATTGATTAATTTTGATTAATCCATGAGAATTAAGATGCTAGAATTGTTTGATGCATCCATGATACACTAAGTAATAATATCCTTACCCGGTCTTGAATCCAACCGAGGTCTAAACCTTGTCGACCTTGGTCGCATATAGGATCACATGGTCGATTGGTTAATTGCTTGGTCGAGGATCAATAACTAAAACTCGACCTAGGATTGTTTTGCATTTCATCGTAGCAATCATACATGGCCGTATGGCCTTAACATATCGACCATACATATCCCACGTCCACATTTTTCTGATTTGGTCGAAATAGAAATTTTTTTGGTCAAGTAACCAAATGTGAAAACCATGTGTGTTGACTGGTTGATTGTTTGAATTCTAAAATTCTTGAATTGGTCGATAATATGATCTTAAAAGTCGAAACCCTAAAGCTACATATAATCATTAGATACAAAGATTATTCGAAGATCGAACCTGATCTATCTTATCTATACTCGACCTAAAACCCATCTAGGACCTAACCACGTCCATAAAATAGTCCACACGACCATAGGAACCATTATGGTCGCAGCCGTGGTTGATGAAAAAAACGTGGTCGAGGCCACTATAATGTGAGCCATGGTCGACCGAACCACTATAGCAAAGGCCGTGGATTTCAAACCCATTCAGGCCAGTTGAGACCAGAAACATGGTATTTCCATCAAAATTTTACCTTGCATAAATGCATATGGTCGTGGCTATTAACAACTCATATGGTCGAGGTTAACAAACTCGGACCGTGGCCGTATAAACCACAATAACTATCGTGGACCCAAAATTTTGGCCATGGTCGAGGGCAAGTAAGTCGTGGTATTTCTAAACCACAACACCCGACCAACAAATCATTGAGCCATAGGTGTGGAAAATAAAACCATTTGGATAAAACATATAGAACTCTGAAACATCATTGTGACCTCTATCAAGAGAGTCCAAAAGGGAAGAATCTAAAACCCCATTTGGTCCAAGATGGCAATGGTGATAATCAAAATAAACTTATGAATTATGAAACATATAGTTGTCTAAATGAATAAGCTAGATTTCGACAATAAGAGTTTATAAATGAGTGTATAGTCGGTCTAATAAGACCTACGGCCAAGACAATGCCTAAAGGGCTAAAGAGATCCTAATGATCTACATTCACCCATAAGACCCATTGAGTTATAAGAACTTAAGTATGAATGGTTTCCCAAATAAAAAAAACAATGGGTAAGAAAGGAAACAAAAGGGTTCCTTCAAAAGATTTGAAATAAAACCGCCCAAGACCGCATAATAATGTAGTCTAGACTATACTTATGTACTCTACTGGTCTAAACTATGCTAAGGATCAGTATGTAAGAAGCAAAAGAGCCATGGATACCCAAATTGGTATACCCACGAAATTACACTTAATGGCATGACTGGATTAGCCATCCAGACTTGAAACTTGATGCAAAGAATGTTAAAGAGCACATAAAGTTATCCCATAGTATCTCACGTTGTGTTACATGTACAGAAAGGGAAACTTACCAGGCTATAAAAGTCTCAAGCACCACGTGATTATAGTATATCCATGAGGGGGAGTGAGGACAAAACCTTGACCCATGAACATACTACAAATCCGTGTGACATGGTCTATGATCATAGTAGTAGACTCAGCTGGGCAAATTCCTTTTACTACAAAGGCCACTAACTAATGCTTGGAGACAGATTAAATTACATGTATAAGTTGAACATGCATCATGCCATACAAGTGAGCATAGATATTCCCATCTCAGAGAAATACGGGTCATGACCAGACATAATAAAACCACCACATAACATATGTGCTTCTAAAGATAAAACCTGAGAAAACGATTGAGAATATATGTTGGATATGAGTATGACTTTCTCCTACAAGTTATAAGAAACCTTGAGCCAAATATGGGTGATAAGGCTAGGTTCATGGATTGCATGATTATGAATCCAAACATCCAACATCAGAAGGAGAAAGATATAAGCTGGATATGATAAGAAAAAGAGAATGGTATTGACCATCATTGTCTTGGCAAGATCTTCGGACGTGAGTATATGATTTAAGACGTCTAAAGAAAGAAAGATTATGCAAAGCTAGCTAAATTAGATGCCAGACACATTGACCCGAGAAAAGAAAAATGAAGTCATACCAGCTTAGCACCAAACGAATTTGATGTCCTAGAGAGACACAGTCAAGTTGCTACACAATATGTTCCATAAGAAAAGGAACCTCGGAAAAGAGAAATGGTGCATAAAATATGAAATCCGAGGTCAATAGGGAAACCAGACCAGACATAGAAATAAGGCCGGCCAGATGAAACATCTAAGGTACCAGACCGTGTAGCTTGGGACGCCAAGCTGCTAGGTATTGAAGGTCCTAGATAAAAAGATCTCAAATCGATTGGATCATGTTTGGAATACAATGGAACGCAGAAAGGGTATCGATATCAATGATGTATTTACATATAAGAATGCGCAAGATAAGTAGCACTTGATCATAAAGATATAAGCGAGGATCATGAACCCACATAAGAGTACTCATAAAGATAAAAAGAAATCGTGGGGGTTAGAATATATAAAGTGTGATGGGCGTATTGGCCATATAGAAACGCCATCAGATAAACCAGTGATGAATAAAGATCTTGTGAGAAAACCGTGAGATAAAGAACATTCAAGCATGGCTTGATGGCACAAGGATACTCACAAAGATTAAAGAAAAGTTTATAAAGGAGATATACTCCAATGTGGTGGAGGCTACTAATTTGGAAAAGTCTGGTCACAGATTAAAGTATGTAAAAGTAGCATATGGTTCGCTGGATAAAACAAAATTAAAGGTACCAAAAGAGGTAAGAAAGATGAGAAAGAAATTCTCTAGAAAGAAACAAAACAGCTGCAAGTAATATGAAAAACTAATACTTGGTTCAATCAGTCCGTATATCTTTACAGAAGATATTATAATTCCTTGTGTGTACATATGATTATAGAAACATCGAACTGCAATATATTAGCCATTCATTGGTAAGATATGAACGTGTATGGGCATAGTCAATGACCTAATATAAGTACTTATGTACGTGGTTTGGTCTACTACAAGAAGGTCATGAGATGCCATCAAAGAAAGTATAGATTGCGATGAGTTTTAAAGTAACAAGGTTAAAGTGTGGGACTGCAATGAAAGCACGAGACATTATGGTTATATCAGGGGATAAAAGAGAACCATAATAGCCTAAGAGAGTGACCAAAAGTGTGTCTGGTCGTGGCCCAATAGATATGGATATTGCTAAAAGGCAAGAAAGATCTAAAACCGGACGAAGACCCATATGGTCCGGAGAAGGAAAATAAAGATCCACATTATGGTAGATCACATATATAACTATGCCTAAAGGTGGTACGGTTATATCCTGGTGTTCTATAAGCAGATCATGGCGGCAAAATCATCCAATCACACATAGATAATATTATACATGAAACAAGTCGTGAGTGTGTGTGATTAAGCTCAAAGTGGCATCAAGCGAGAATTCAGCTGATCTATTCATCAAATCATTGCCTACCTCGACGTTCAAGAAGCTCATACATCAGATAGGGATGTGTCGACTGAAAGATCTTCAGGGATGCATTCATCAGGGGGAGTTACATGTGTTGTACTCTTTTTCCTGTTCTGGCTTCCCTTTTTACCACATTGGGTTTTGGGTTTACCAAGAGAGGTTTTAATGAGGCAACATCCAAAGCATGTAACAACCTCTGAACCAGATGTGTCAACCAAGGGAGAGTGTTAAGGATTATCTAGATGGTTGACATTAGTAGTTATCCTATACATTGTAGTTATCTCATTCTCTTGTAGTTATCTCTATGTTAGAGATAGAGCTTATCTACACCTATGTACTTGTATATATATGAGTCTCTATGGATGAGAATAAGATAAAACATTTTTCACAACAAAAATAATATAAAAATCACTGTCTGTTTCAAAAACAAATGTTAAAAATTGATAGATGATAAGTAGATGCTTTGCAAATCGTTAAAAATTATTTGATTTTATACTATTTATTAGATATCTAAAGTTGTAGTATAAAATTATTTTGATGAATTATAAACAAATATTGTCCAATTATAGAAAATTAGATACACAAAAACAAAAATCAAACAAACTTATGGATTTACATTAACATTTTTATTTTATTTGCACCAATTTAGAATTAAATTAACTTATATTGATTTTAATATATTTAAGACGGTTTAAAATTTAAAAGTTAAAAAAAAATGTTTCGACTATAACCAATTTGATGTGTCTTTGCACTGTGTAAGTCGATTTTTAAAACATTGATAAAACTATTAGGTATCAGTATTCAAAAGTACCACAGTTTCTTCAGACGTCATGCTACAACCAAATTCAAAAGGCTTTCCAACAATGTTCTGAATGCTCTGATTTCTTTAATATTTTAACTTATTTATATTCACGTGGTCTCTGATGAGGCAATAAAAATAAGTTTCCAATATTTTTTTCGTTTTTAAAAAAATGAAAGTAAAAAAGAATATTTTTTACACTGGAATTACATTATTGAATTAAAAAAAGAGCAAAAATATTTACAAAAAAATGCTGAGGTCCCATTTACAGTTTACTTTGAATATTTGGTCTTTATTAGACAGAACCACACTAATCATTTGTCATTAATACAACTCCCCAACGAGAATCGTCAACCTCACCGACGGCCTCTTCGTCTCACCATTGTACCAACGTCTAACTCCGTCAATCCCGTCATCACACCGTTAACCATCCTCATGTCTCCCACCGTTATCTCCCCGTTGACGTCATCCTCGACGTAGATCTTGTCAACGCCACCTCCGTTGACCCTTACGATCTTCCCGAGTAACCTCCCGGGCTGCCTCCATTCCGCGAGCAAAGCAGGCATCCTGAACCCGTAACGTGCATCCCACGCACTCACTTCCACCGTGTCCGATCCTTTCTTCTCCGCCGCTAGTAAAACCGCCGGAGACAAGGGCGAGGAAGCTCCGTACTCGTTGAAGAAAGAAGCCAACGCATCATGACTACCTTTTAAATCAATATTCTCCCATAGCTTCACCACTCCGCTTGAGCCAAACCCGCCAAGATCAGGCCAGGACAACAAGTCGCCGAAGCTACCACTGCACCGCCGCAGCCAGGGTACATTTCCATTTGTACCCTTGTCGTCTTTTTCTTGGTAATAACTAAATCTCTTAACGCGTGAATGGCCATTGACCGAGTCTTCTTCTTTGTCATCGTCGTCGTCTTCTTCATCGTCTGAGGAGTCTTGTGAACAAGATGAGTCGGAGTCGCTGTGGTAATCATAGACAAGAGGTGGAGAAGGTAGAGACGCGTCTATGTTTCTCAACCTAAGGACTAAGCTTTTGATTCTAGTAATGGTGAATGAAGCAAAAAATGCAAGAAGCAATAAAGCGCCACATTTCAAGAAACTATAAGCATGATGTAACTTTCCAACGCCGGAGACGGCAAGCGTTCGGTGTAATAACGAAGGGTCGTTCATCGAGTTCATCCCCACGTCAAAGTCGCTTATCCTATTAATCACCGGTACCTCCATGAGTTTTTTTTCTTGGTTTGATGATTGAGTTTATTACAAGGAAAGAAAGTTATATAGAGAAAGAGAAGAGGTTTTGGCTTTAGGGTCACGCGTGTATTTAAAAGACAGAAAGAGAGATATAGATGATGTGGCAGATAAGTAGAGGATAGAATTACAGAACACGTACGAGAAAGGTGGTGGTGGATGCTTTCCAGGAAGTGCAGGCCGGAAAAGATAAGAACACACGTTTCATGAGTCAGCTTCTTGCAATATGTGATATGTACGTTTTATATTTGACGAAGTCCGCTACTACATTACCATTTTGCGTTACTCAGGGGAATTTAACTAAATAGTTTCATTTTAGTTATCGTTTTAAATTTTTACGCAAAAAACAAAAAATAGTTTAATTTTACATATTTTTAAAATAAAAATATTATTATCTATAAATCTAATCATATTTTAACTAATAAAAAAATAAAATAACATAGAAATCTAATAATTTCTGCATTGAAATCATAAAATAAAAATCATCTTGAAACGAAAATTTCTCTACAATGACAGTTAAATCAAAACAGAAAGAATATTAAATAACTTTTCTATTTATCAGAATATGAAATATAATTATGGAATAATATAGAACATGTAATTTATTAGAGACTACACCAAAAATGTTATGGCAGAGACCGGCTGATTTTGCGCCAATTTGGTAAACATCTCGTTGCTAACAAAGAAATTTGCACTAATTAGGGCATGTTCATTGCAGGGTTCTTAGGTGGGGTTCTTAACTTTTGTTAAGAGCTGGTTCTTAGTTTATAACTAAGAAAAACTAAGAACCGGCTCTTAAATAAGAGTTTTAAGAGCCGGTTCTTAACCGTAAAGTAAAAAAAAAAAAAAAACGAAAAAGTGAAAATTCAAAAGTTAAGAACCCTACCTAAGAAACCCGCAATGAACATAGCCTAATGAGAATATGTTGTTAATCCCTGTTGTTTTACTTTAATTGGCCGATACTTTGATTAAGGCAGGTTTTGTTCAACTTTTTGCCTAGGCTTTTCAAGGTCAAATTGTTTTTCTTTCACAAGGCGTTATACCATATAATTTGAGGTTGGCATATTTTTGCATTTTAGTGGAAGCAAAAATGCACATTTCCTAGTTGTCATACTGGGATCATCTCGATCTGAGTCAAGAACGAGACTTAAAACAATGGCATAATCACAACTGCCGTGGGAAGGACCGGAAGCCACCGCCCCTTGTGGAGCTGTAAAGATCTTAACTTCGAATCACACATAAACATGTTGAATTTTCACAGAACAAACACAAACTTAAAGTAACTTTGACAAAGATTTAATGAGTTCCCCTCCGCAAAGGTACATCTCGTGTGGAAATTTTCTCCCACAAACATCCACTATCAATCAAAGGTTTACACAACGCTCTAAACCGGCATTTTCTTTGTGTTTTAGCTACACGACTTATAGAGAAACTATAACAAATACAAAGAGAAAGAGTATCAAGGTGGAAACTTGAACTACCACTTTCTATGAAGATCATCTTCTTTTCTCTTTGATATTCTCTTGCTCTATCCACTCTCTGAAAGTTCTTTAGCTCCCGTGCCATTAAGGCACCCTACCGTGAACCTCTCTTAGGGTTAGTTCTTCATTGAACGTCTTGTGTCTTCTTTTATACGTAAAATATATTGTCGATTTGGATTACTTAATTGGCTTGGTTTTTGGTTTAGGAACTAAATGACTGAGAGCATTTCCATCCATTAAGGACCCCTTAGGGTCCTTAACTTTTTTTTTTCAATTTAAAAAAAAAATTAAAAACCAACCAATCGTGAGTCGCCACGTGTCAATGGAGCCCACGAAACAGTGCAAGGACCGGTCCTTAAATTGAGATTTTTGGAACCGGTCCTTAACAAAAGTGGTGGGGCCCCACCACCAGTTTTTGTTAAAAATCTCTCTTAAGGACCTCCAATGGAGGTGGCCCGAGGCCCATATTTTACAGGAGCCTAAAATTTTGTCGGCCGATGGGTATGCAGCCATGTAGCTCGCTAGGACTCCTACGTGTGTTAGGGCATCTTTAGTGGCAGTATCTCAATAGATATCTTCTCACTAAATATATATATAATATTGAAAAAGTTGGAAAGAGAGACTTTTTATGTCAGAATCGATTCGTTGGCAAGGTACTCTTGACCAAAACATGAGAAACGTTTTTACACATGTCCATTTATAAATGGTTAATTGTTAAAAAGAAAATAAAATAAATTTACATAATCAAAAGCTAATATTTTATTAATTTTGAAGAAACCCAATCGTTTAGCACCACTAAAGATGCTCTTACGAAGCCCCCTATTTACTTAGTGCGATTGGAAAAAGAAGATTTCTTGTATATAAGGAAATTCGAACCCTAAACTATATTCATCAATTTTTTTATTGCCCAAGGGTGTACGGTGGTATGACACCCAACCGACTAATCTCTTGGAGTTTTTTTAAACAATGACAGACAAATCCGATTATTCTACATGGGAGTTAAAAACCTACATTATCTAACTACATGAAAAACTAGCAATATAAAATAAGTTTTTGGGATCTTAGCTACTCAAAAACAAAACCCATATCTTGCAAATAATTATAACGAGTTTAAATTAACATTGCTATTTTACAAAGTATCTTGTACATTTTTCCAAGAAGAAATCTATTATCTCTGTTTCATATTAAGTGTCGTTGTAGAAAAAAAATGTTATAAAATAAATGTCGTTTTAGCATTTTAATGTAGAATCTATTAATTTTATTTTTAATTCTTTTATAGGTTAAAATATAGTTATATATATGGGTAATCATATTTTATATTAGAAAATATGCAAAACTAAATGTTTTTTTAATCTGTGTGCATAAAATAACCTCATAATATGAAACGGAGAGAATAAAAATTATATGCATCAAAAAACATTATCTCATAATATAATCATACACAATCAAATCTATTTTCCTAAAAATCAACGGAAAAGTATACCTCAAGGTCTTAAACTATGTTGACACGCCTCAACAGTTAACTAAGCCACTTCTTTGGAAATACTTAAACTTCCTTCACAAGCTGAGAGAGTTCGTCTTTCAAACTGACTTGGGTTCAAGAAGCTTGAAGTTTCTTAGCTGTTTCAACGTTCAAGAGTTTCTCGAACCGTTACCCTGGGTAAACAAAGAAAGGTTTAGGTGGAAACTGGAGTGCCTCTAGATTCCCCTCAAACATTCCAAACACCAATTCTCACATTCTTTCTTCTTTCTATTATCACGACCACGATAACAATCACCACAGTTACGCAAGCTGAGACTTCTGCAATAACGTAGGAAGAATCAAGATTCAATTGTTATGTATACAAGAGTGTTATCACATGAACTGAAGTTTGAACCATAAGGTACCAAGTATGATTTTTAACTTCCATGATAACTTTTTGTGCAAGCAAAAACAAAAACAAAAAACAAATCTCTCAAATATACATTTTTAAAGTTTTTGCATAAAAATAGACTCCAAAGAAAAAAATGACTAAAATAATTCTTTTCCTTTTAATTTTTTAAAAAAATTTTAAGGTTCATCTCCAAAATTCTACCACATAAACTCTACCCTAAATCTAGATTAATTAATCTAAGAGATATAAATGTATATTTATATTTTTTAATAAATGTTATTTTGATTATCTTTTTTCTTAAAAAAATTTGGTGACAAAAACGTTTTTACTAGAGTACATTTCAAAAAAAAAAAATGGTATCAAATTTCCCTTAATCCAACCACTTGTTGGTTTGGTCACAAGCCAATTCTAAATCCAATGATATGCTTACCCCCAAAAACACATCTTATGAGTCCCACTCTCGTTTCTTGCAACGATAATCACGCGCGGTTATTATTGGACGTGTTTATGCGCGTACCGTGATACCCGTGCACCGCGCCGCAGGGAATCATTTGACTATCTTCGTTTTCCTTCTCACCAATCGCCGATCGATCGCCACTGAAAGACCTTCACCAACCGCTAGATTCCTCCGCTCCGCTCCGATCAGATCCGATGTCGCTGCTAAACCAACTCTTCAACCGTGGAGTCTTTGGCGCCAAATGGTTCCTCCTTCTTCTTCTTCTCTTTAGCCTTATACGTGATCTCGTTTACGATTTGGATTTTGAAGCTAAGATTCTTCAAAATCGATCCGATCAATTGCTATTTTCTTGAATGTTCTTGGCAGCAAAACATCCTTAAACTTCGCGATAGCTAGGATGAAATTACTACAAAACAAGAGAGACATGCATCTCAAACACATGAAGAAGGAGATAGCTCAGTTCTTACAAGCTGGACAAGAACCAATTGCTCGAATCAGGGTCCTTCCTTGTCTCCACCCCTCTTATCATCACATTCATAATGTTTTATTTATCTTACAGTTGATATGTTTCTTTGTCTGAGATTAGGTGGAGCATGTGATCAGAGAAATGAATTTATGGGCAGCTTATGAGATACTAGAGCTGTTCTGCGAGTTTGTGCTCGCTCGTGTTCCGATTCTTGAAAGTCAAAAGTGAGTCTTTGGAGTTTCATCTGTGGTTAAGTTTACAAAGTGAGTCTTATATGTTCTGTGTGTGTGTTTTTTGAATAGGGAATGTCCGAGAGAGTTGAGAGAAGCTATTGCTAGCATTATCGTTGCTGCTCCTAGGTGCTCTGAAGTGCCTGATCTTCTTCAGCTTAAGAATCTGTTTGGTACCAAATATGGAAAAGAGTTTATCATGGTTTCTTCTGAGCTCCGTCCTGATTCTGGTGTCAATCGTACAGTTAATACACTAGCTTCTTTCTTATTCATGTTTTGAATAACTTATGAAGATATTTAATAATTAGATTGTTTTGCTTATTTGAGCAGATCATTGAAAAGCTTTCTCCTGCAAGTCCATCGGGAGAGGTAAGGCTCAAGGTATTGAAGGATATTGCCAAAGAGTACAATTTGAATTGGGACTCTTCTGCCACGGAAGCAGAGTTCATGAAGGGCCATGAAGACTTACTGGTACCTCACGCTGAACACATATTTTTCAGTTTTTTTTAGGGAAAGCTAGTTGGTAACATGCACAAAGTTTAATGAGTGGGAGAAAAAAATGATTTCCCCAATATAGAAATAAGATGACATTGAATTGAAAAGGTTTAGAAGCTATTGAAGAAATTTGTTGCCATCTATCAATAATGCTAGTTGGTATCATTGCTTTGCCGCAAAAGGAACTATAAATATGTCTGCTTAACAATAGAATGATAATCTTTCCACGTCTAGCGGTTATTGTGAATGTTCAGTTTGGTTCAAATGCTATAAACAAAAATGAATTTCTCTTTATAAAGTTGATAATTTGGTTAAAATGTCATTTGTAGGGTGGAGCTAAGCAAATACACCGTCAAGATAGTGTCACTGAATCTAGACCGTCCCAACAAGGCCACCACATTCAGTCTTCGGTTTCTAGGGAAGCTGAGATTCTGCCTGCAGAGGCCACACAGAGACTCCAGAGGCTTCAAGCTCAAAACCCAGTGAGCAAAAACATGTCATCACCTAAGCTGCCTGGAGCTTCTCAAGCGCCTCCTGATACAAGACGGGATCAAGGTGATGTAATGGAGATAGCTCGGGCTGCTCTAGCTAGCGCTGATCGTGCAACAGCAGCTGCTCGCGCTGCAGCGCAATTAGTGAATGTATCTTATGGGGCTGCACCTGTTGTGGCAGCAGAAGGGAAGCCTTCAAACTTAATTTAGTTGCCACGTCATGATTTGTGAAAGAAGGATTAACGATGTTTCCTTAGGTTTGGAAATGAGTATATGCTAAGTAACGGTAAGATTGTGGTATAGATTGTGATATTGTGAAATGATTTCGAAGGTAACTGTGGTCGTCCTAATCAAATCGGTGTTTAAGTTATTTCAAGACAATGGTTACTCAGATATCACTGTATAGAAATTAAACTACTTTGAATATTTTTCAAGATGTTGGTTTGGTTGGGTGGGCACAATTATTTGTTACTTGTTCCGTTTTACCAAATCAACTATCAAGCTGTTTATTACAGTTACGTCAAAGTAAAAGACAAATACTAATTATTAAAATATTAAAGTATTTTGGCTTGCTATCCATTTTCACTTTTGTATAAAAAAATCTTTTAAATTATGGTAAAATAACTTGTTAAGACAAATGAATTAAAAAAGTAGTATATTTATAGAAATATTTTAATTTTGGTTCCTTCTTAATGTTATTTTATACTGACTTAACATACATATGAGAAGTAAATAATCTTTATAAAAAAGAATTGTTTAGTTTGAAATTTTAACTAACTAAACTTTTCTCAAATTCATGTCCAAATTTAAGTAGCTAAAATAAATAAATGTTAATAATAACTTACAAATTTATCAAGTAGGCTATAAATATTTCATAATAACAAGTTATAAGATGAGGTATGTAATTTGTAATTGCGTCATTTTTTAGCCAGTACTTAAAATTGTAAGTACAAATTTTCATTACTTGAATAAGGTAAGTTAGCTAAGCATGAAATATACTAAAAATGGCAAGTATTTGGTTTATGCCACCTTATTGATATTCAGTAGACTGAGGCGTTTGGGTCTTCGGGGTCAAGTTCGAACCGGTTTCTCTCGGGTCTAGATTTTTCGGATCTTAGATTTTGAACCCAAAAGATCTTGTAAATATTTGGTTCAGGTTGAAGTTAGTTCTTTTTGAGTCGGGAACGGTTCGGATCTATAATTAAAATATTTATAAAAAATATGTGATTTTTGGGTTCGGATTAGGTTCGGATATTTAAGATCTGAAAATGACATAAAATACCCAAACCCATCAAATTTAGTCGAAATATGTCATATAAATCTAAAAATTTATAGTCGAAAAAAATCTAAAATTTTACAAATAACTTAACATAAACTATTAATAATTACAATAAAACATTTTCAAACTCCAAATTTTAATTTTAAAGTTTCATATTACTTGAAAATGTTACAAAAAAAATTATTAAGAAGGAAAATATTACAACTAAATCATAAAATAAGATATAAAAACTAGAACAAAAAAACCCATAATTTTGGATATTCGAGTATGAATCGGTTCTTATTGGATATGGTATATTCGAGTCAATTATTTTCGGATCCGGATCTGATGGGGTCGGTTCTTATCGGTTCCGATTTTTTCGGATAGAAAATTTTTGAATTCAATAAGTATTTTTAAATTTTTGGTTCAGTTTCAAGTCAAATATTTGCAAATAGGTTCTGATTCGAACTTTTAAATCCAGATAAAATACCCATACCTAATATTCACAACAAATATGATGTCATTTTATTCTTATTGCCTTTATTTGCTTTTCCATACTGAATTTCAATCGAATAACATAGGTGTCAATTCAGTCCATTACCTATTTATACATTAGAAAAATATGTTATGATAATGGGAACATGGAATAGAATGTGAGATATTTGATGTTTTTCAATATGTATTTTAATTTTTTTTTATCATGGTTAACATGAACCAGTAACAATAATAGTCTTGGTTAACATTTCTTCTTTGCTTTCAAAGGTTAAGGCTTTTAAGAAAACAACCCGAATAAACAATTTTGCATCTTCAGTATTTAAAATTCGTAGCTCAAATATTTTTGTTAAGATGAGTTTTTCCACTATCTGGGTGTCTTGGATTATGCAGTATATTACATCGGTCAATTACAAAGTATTGATCAATGGTCAGCCAAAGGGGTACATTGTTCCAAAGAAAGGTCTAAGACAAGGAGATCCACTTCCTCCGTATTTTTTATTTTTTGCATGAAGGTTCTCATTGCAAAATATCAAGAAACAAGAACGCTTCAAATCCTTGATAGGATTAAAAAAATTTCGGGGAAGTCCACCGATATCTCATTTGCTATTTGCTGATAATAGTTTGTTTTTCTGCAAAGGCACAAAGAAGGAGTGTGGAGTTATTCTAAAACTTCTTAAAGAATATAAGTGCCTATCCGGACAACAAATAAATTTTGCTAAATCATCTATACAATTTGGGCATAAATTCCTGGTTCCCACACGGGAGTTTATTCACCAGATTCTTGGGATCTCTGCGTTGGGAGGAATGGAAAGTTATTTAGGCATTCCTGAAAGCTTGGGAGGATCTAAGGTCAAGATTTTCGGTTTTCAAAATGAGAGAGTTAATACAAAAGTTAATGGCTTGACAGTTAGGTATCTCACGAAGGGGGGAAGAGAATTTTTGTTAAAGTCAGTCGCTGCGGCAATGCCCACGCATGTTATGTCATGATATCGTCTCCCTAAGGTGGTGACGAGGAAGATGTCAAGTGCAATAGCCCACTTCTGGTGGAGTGGCAGTGGCAATGCTAAAGGACTTCACTAGTATTCCTGGAATAAAATGTGTAAAGACAAAGTAAATCGGAGCCTTGGTTTTCGGGATTTACAAGATTTAAATACAGCTTTACTGGCAAAGCAACTTTGGCGCCTACTAGAGAAACCTGATTCTCTTTTTAGCAGAGTTTTCAAAGGGCGTTATTATAAGAAATCTGATCCCTTAAATCCAATAACTTCATAATCACTTTCTTATGGTTAAAGGAGTATAATTTCAGCTTGATCTCTGGTAAACAAAGGGTTAATCAAAAGGGTGAGAACATGTAACTCCATTTCGGTATGGAATGATTCCTGGAATCCTGCTCCTCGCCCGAGGTCAGCATTGCCAAAATCTCAAACTCAGTTTCTTAATCATGCAATTAAAGTGGAGCATCTTATTAATCGTGTGGATCATACTTGGAATGTGGCGTTGTTGAAAGCTTACATCCATCCAGACGATGTTAAACTCATCTGGAGTATCCCGGTGAGTAGGTCGTCCAATCCAGACATCAACAGTTGGCACTTAACAAATAATGGAAAATATTCGGTGAGGTCGGGTTATAGTACTGAGTGTTCATATCCTACTAGAGAGGAGATTCCTGAGGCATATGGACCAAATATTTAACACTTTGTTAGCTTTTTCTTGGAAATTTAAATGCCCTCTCAAATTGAAATACTTTGTTTGGCAAACTATCTCGGGGAGTTTACCGGTTACCAAAAATTTACGTACAAGAGGTCTAAATTGTGATATACACTGCCATGTTTGTGGTGCGGATGAGGAAACGATTAATCATGTGTTGTTTGAGTGCTCCCCTGCTCTCCAAATTTGGGCTCTCTCTAGGATTCTCGTCAATCTAGAGGTTTTTCCTAAGTCGTCACTTTTTCGAATATGAACTTTTTTTTGGAGACTTCCAAAGAAGTTTGATTTTAGTCATTTTCCATGGATATTATGGTACATCTAGAAGAATCATAATGCAAAAGTTTACAGGAATGTCAACGGAAATCCACAAGAGATCTCGAGTATTGCGGAAATAAAAGTAGCATTATGGACTGAAGCTCAGGTCTTGGATAAAAATAATCTGGGAGAGGCCCTTCTAATGGGTTGTGTTACGCCGGATGATACAAGACGATGGTGTTATATCAATGGAGCATGGAAGGAGGGTGATCAGTTCTCCGGTCAGGGATGATTTTCTTTTATTGAAGAACCCTCTAGTAAGATTATGGGATCTATGTCTATAAAGCCTAGTTTATCTCCTTTACATGCAGAATGTGAAGCTCTAATTTAGGCATTGGAATGCATGAAGGTCCTCTAGTTCACTGAGGTGAAGTTTGCAACGGACCGTTTTAAACTGGTGAAGATGGTGTATACACCGACGGAATGACTAGCTTTTGCTTCTCTGCTAAAAGAAATCAGATGATGTCAGAATTTCTTTCCCCAGTTTACTCTTCAACATATCCCAAAAACATAAAATATGATGGCGGATAAACTTGCACGCAGTGCTCGGAGCTCCCCTTCGACTGTTTACCATGTTTGGATCATCGATTCTAGTTTGAGCTTCTAGCATGGTTTCAAGTGAGGTCTCGGCTCGTTCTATTTCTTATGTTGTCAAAAAGAAATATTTTTGTTACCTAACTAGATAATGACACTAGTACCACCGTCATCCCTTACATTAGGCCACTAACACATTTGATTTATGTTTAATGTAACTCATCTTTTATACAAATGCATGGTATTTATTATGTTCATACGCGAAAAAATCTAATAACGATTTATCTACTAATATCTGCAATTTCTACCTAACATTATGTTGTTTGGCTAATAAACTTTAGATTTAGTTATTTGATGGTAATCTAACCTAACACGTTTTTTTTTTTGCTAAAAAACCTAACACGTTTTTCATCTTTGTTTTTATTTTCTCCGTTCCAAAGTAAACTGAGTTCTTTTCCAAGAAAACTCTCAACATCAACGCGGGCTTGAGAGTTGCAAACAATGAGTTCAGTCAAAGAGGTGTTCATAATAATACATGTTGCAAACAATGACTTCTTAAATCGTGTTCATTCCAAACGATAATGTTCGAATAACCCTAGCTACACGATTAATAGGTGACTAGGTGTTGTTTTTGTCGTGATGTGTTGCTTCTATTTACGACTTCTAATTTTGTATGCTGCATACAATGTGATCCTCTTCAATTGATATATTATTAATTTATTTTGTTTCTCCTTTTTGCTAAAACCTAAAATACAAAAAGTAAAGAAAGAGAACTGTTTAGTTACTACATGTATTATTTATACGCGATTAAGTCCTAACCATATAAAAGTTTGTTTTCTTTCAATGGATACACTAACTTATTATTATCAATCATTTTAAATAACTCCTACTATCGAAACTCAGCACTACTTAATCGTGCAAGCCCTGTTATTTT